>PVKC010005103.1:0-34030 GCA_004027635.1 Crocidura indochinensis | reverse complement strand
TCTAGTGAGCATGTTTAAAAATAAATTTTAAAATAACAAATATGGGGCCGGAGAGATAACACAGCACTAGAGCCTTTGCCTTGCACTTGGCCAACACAGGACTGAAGGTGGTTCAAATTACACATGGTCCCCTGTGCCTGCTAAGATTGATTTTGAGTAGAGAGCCAGGAGTAACCCCTGAGCACTGCTGGATGTGACCCAAAAATCACAATAAATATATAAATACAAACATACATAAAAAGATTCTATTAGATATGAAATGAAGTTTTGGAAAAAAAAGCTTGGATATATTACCTTTTAGATAATAAAAAAACTGAAGTGATAATAGAAAATTGGAAAACATCTGAAGAAATTGCTTAACTGTATGTAAAAATAATTAAGTAACTTCCAGGCAATAAAATAAAATTAAGAAAGATATTAGGTATGTAATTAAGTGGTATAGGTTTTCTTTCCATTGATGAAACTCTAAGTTTAATCCTTACTGCTGATCTAAAAACCCATATATTATATATGTATCATATATATGAGTTATGAGATACATATATATCATATATATTTATATGAGTTAAGAGATATATAGAGAACAGGGGCCGGAGAGATAGCACAGTGGCCTTTGCCTTACAAGTAGCCAACCCAGGACGTAGGATGGTTGGTTCGAATCCCGATGTCCCATATGGTCCCCCGTGCCTGGCAGGATCTATTTCTGAGCAGATAGCCAGGAGTAACCCCTGAGCAAGCCGGGTGTGGCCCAACCCCCCCAAAAAGATATATAGAAAACAGAATAAAATGTAAGTTATACATTTATATATGTTGCAATAGGGGAAATTTATTTTTAAAAGTGAATTAATATTTTTTAGGGACATAGTGATCATGGGCACATGAATGTTCAGGGTTTAATGCCAAGCATATGTGATGCACTGTTGTGACTGATGTGCCTCAGTACTGCTAGATCTAAGCATTTAGCCATCTAGTTTCTTTGGGAGATAAATGACTCTTCTGGGCATGGCATACGAATCTTTCCCAACAGTGAACTTTGGATAAACAGCTAAATAATTCTCAGTTCCTGCTAATACTAGTAAATAATTTTTAGTAAAATTGTAATACTAATGAAAATTTTATTTATCTGTATCCTAAATAGGATAAATGAAAAATAAATTGGGTTCATATTTATTATACTGAAAGTTTATAAGTAAAATGACATTTAAAATGAAATTAGAATTTATAGAAGAAAAATTAGAATGAGCACAATTCAAGAATCAACAATGATGCAAGAAAAACATAAGAAAGATAAGCATAGCGGGAGGGCATTTTCCTTGCAAGCAGCCGATCTAGGACAGCATCCCAATATGGTCCCCCATACCTGCTAGGAGCGATTTCTGAGCACAGAGCCAGGAGTAACCATTGAGCACTGCTAGGTGTGACCCAAAAACAAACAAAAAAAAAGAAAAGAAAAAAGAAATATTATAGTATGATAAATAGTCCATCTAAAAGCTGCACTTAAAAATAGTTTTGAAAATCTATTTTAGAAATATTTTTATACTCGCTGTTTTGTTCTAATCAGGAAACTTAAAAATGTCACATAATGAAGTAATGTACATCAATGAAATTTTACTAATTAGGACTAAATTATATGATATTTTGCTAAAAATTGTGTTATTTTTAACATTAAATATTTACACAGGGCCCAGAGATAATATAGAAGTTAAGACACTTGCCTTGCACATGGACTATCTGAATCAATCTCTGGCACCATATGGATGATTTTTTAATCATTTCCAGAAGTGATTCCTGAGCACAAAGCCAGAAGTATTTCTTGACATCCCCAGTTGTTATCATCTTAAATAAATAGTCAAATTTCCATATTAAAGGCACACAAAATTATGATCATAAAACATTTATATCAGCAATAAAATTCAAAATAAAACAAACTAGAAATACTGTGATAAATATTCACAAGAGAATGGCTTAAGAAATAGTAAGATGGGGGCTGGTGAGGTGGCGCTAGAGGTAAGGTGTCTGCCTTGCAAGCGCTAGCCAAGGAAGGACTGCGGTTCGATCCCTCGCCATCCCATACGGTCCCCCCAAGGCAGGGGAAATTTCTGAGCACTTAGCCAGGAGTAACCTCTGAGCATCAAATGGGTGTGACCAAAACAAAACAAAAAAAGAAATAGGAAGAAGACTCGATTAAATATTTGCAAAAGTGATAAAATGGTTGAACTATATCTACATACATAACTAATAACATTTTGAAATATAATATTAGAAGGGTCTAAGATGCCATAAAATATGAAATTTGAGATCATTTTGGTAAAGATTTTAAAGAAAATGACTCACCGGATATGGTTTGTTCTTAGATATGTTTGCTAATCTACCATGTATATGTGTGTGTATATATTTGCACACACATATATGTAATAAGTATGTATTCAGTGCTACAGTTATCTGTTTGGACACATAAAAAGCATAATCAGTATGATGTGTCAGACTTAGAATTCCAAATAATTTTGGTCTGATGCCTGTGAGTAACAGACAACTTATGCAGCTACCTACATCTGGGATAAATCATGTTTTAGCACCTATCTTAAATCTGATAGCTGTTTGAAAACTAAGCATTTGTTGCTGTTAATTCTTGGGGCCCTAGTTGGGCCTTCATAACCTACTCTAAGAATGGAAGAAAGTTGTTATGCTGGGATAAGCAGACAATTTTAATATTAAATGAGGATAAAAGGAACAGGAATTAATGACTATAATTCATAATTTATTAATTGATATGATTACACAATCATGGTTTTTAGAATGTATCATAATTTTACTTTTTTTTAATAATGTCTTTTTTGTTGTCCTTTTAATTTACACTTTTAGAAAATGTATAGAGAGATGTTCATAGTGCTATGACACTACAACTTTTAGCACAAATGGGTGGAATTATATAACATGTTAAATTGTATTTGAAGTTCGGTAGACAAGAGTTGAATTTCTTTAAGTACTCAGATGCTTGTATCTCCTGAACATAAAATGGAAGAATAGGAATAGAAAGGTTAGGCATAACGTGGAATATAGAAGATACAAGGTCAAGGACCCAAGTTAAAATGGTATTTCAAGTGAGAAAGAAAATATCAGGCAAAGTAAACTAGATGGACTTATATCAAACAGACTTATATCAAACAGGTAGAGTTCTGATTTGCTTCAAAGTAAAGGTACTCCTCTGAAAGGTGTTAAAACAATTTCTGTGAAATCTTTGACAGTGTGGTATAAAGATTAGTGTTAGAAACTGAGTTCAAATCTATGCTCATTTCTGTGCTTGCTCAACAATATTGGATTTTGTACCAGATGTTCAAATACTTCTTTGTAATCTAGATCTGTTAGAGTGAAAATGACAACTGTGGTACTCTTTGGGTTGCTGTGAGGATAAGCAATAAAATAAGTGACATTTTGGTGCTGATATATTGGGATCAATGACAGAGTGCAGCTAAAACTAGAAAGACCTCTGTTCTCAGGGATCTCTCCTGGCAATATTAAGTAAATATTCAGTAAGTAGGATAATTGTATACTAGGATCACTAACCCTAACCTTCGTCCTAACCTTAGGCCCTATACCTCTTACCATTGCCCTGTAAGAGTTTGTAAATATAATTAATGGAAAGACAAATTATTATTAATATATAAGCCTGGTTAATATTTTAAAAAGTATCTGATGCATGGGGTCAATAGTTGAAGTTGCTTTGCTCTTGGTATAAATCCAACATAGAAATTCAAATTGTTTAAATAATATTCTTTCAGAAATTAGGAGAAAAAGTTTCCACAATGTTGAAACCAAAGGCCATGGTCTAGCTGTGAATAATCACAGCTGGCTGGCCTTGAAAGGTTAGAGGATTAGAATGTTAATAATTTTGTATTTCTTAAGCAAATACATTCAACATGAAATGAGCAGCTGTTCCCATGGAAGAATAAGCCAGTGATAAGTTTCATCTTTTAAAAGGAAAGCTATTTTTGGTCAAATGAGAGTGCAAAAAATGCGCTGTTTTAAAAATCTTTTTAATGACAGGAAACATAAATATTTTTGGCAAGTCTTTAATTCAGAAAACAGCTTGCACAATATTTTTGACTTCAAGAATATATAGAATTGAACCTAAATCCTAGAATATCAATTTACAGAAACTTTTATATAACGTGTATATAATTATATATATATATACAAATAAAAATTACTTATAAATATCTATTTATACAGTTTATAGTGTGGTTGAGACAGAAATGTATACCCTGGAATAACCTTATTATTCAAAAGTTTGTCTCAATCTTTTTTGTCTTCACCACTTGAATAGTTTTTCAAATAAATGATTAAATTATTTATCTTATGTAATTTTGACACTATCAAAGTAATGCACATCTTAGTTTATATACTTGATATTTATATTTCAAAGGTTTTTTCACTACAATGAACAATTTTAGTTGGGGGAGATGTCATTTAATCTTTGAGAATATATATATATATATACATATACTTGGTAAGTATAAGTACTTATATATACCAAGTATATATAAGTATATACAAGTATACTTATATATACTTGGTATATATAAGTACTATATATACTCAGTATTGTCTCAAGCATCATTTTCACAACAACAATATAAAAATGTTGGTATCTCATTGATTTTATTAATATATCAATGAATTGTGCATCATACCTTTATAGCAAACTGAAAAGTTCTGCAAAGGTTTCTACAAAATGGAAAGTTTTCATAGTTAAATAGAAAGTAGTTATGGTTTTATCAAATGAACCAAATGAAGAAAAAGATGGATAGAATTGAAAGTGATGGTAGAATCATGCAATGCATGTAAAAATTAGATTTAGCGTGCATACGCAAAAATAATTTTTATGGGAAGTTGCAATCATTTTAGGAAAAGCTGTGTTAATTCTCTTATTTTTGTTCTTTTTTTTAATCATACAGAGTTTAGAATGTCTCACTGGTATTGATGTGGAGACTGTAGATTGGTTGCAAGTTCTTTTGGTAGAGTCTGACACTACAATTAGATTAGGCTTAATTCTTGTGGAGCTTTACATGAATAACTCAATTTGAGCTTTTTTTTTTCTTTCTCTTAAACCATTGCTAATTAGAAAAGGAGTGTCTTTGTTTTTGATGTTTGGAAAAATATTTTACTGTGGGACCAGAGTGCACAGTGGATGCACGCACTTTTGCCTTGCACAAAGCCAACTGGGTTTGATTCCCATCAAGATGGCCAGGAGGAATTTCTGAGCATAGAGCCTGGAGCAATCTCTAAGCAATGCTGAGTGTTCCCCTCAACCTCCCCCACAAAAGACCCACAAAATTTTAGTTTATATTATTAGTTTCATGTGAATGTGTTACAGAAAAAAACACGTGTAAGTTTCTCTCTTTCTCTTTCTCTCACTCTCTTTATTTTTGTTTGTTTGTTTGTTTGTTTTGTTTTATTTTGATTTTATTTTGGGAACCACACCTGGGAGCTCTCAGGGGTTACTCCTGACTCTGTGCTCAGAAATCACTCCTGTTAGAGATGGAACCCGAGTTCTTCCTGGGTCAGCCACCATGGTGTTACCCCTCTAGCACCTCACATATGTAAGGTTTCTTAAACCTTGTTTCTATTTTGAGTGCTTGTTTCCTTATCTATTTATTATCAAAATATGTTTCAGGTTCTTTTATCTAATAACTAACAAAGTCTGTGTTGGTGGTCAGAGAGCTAACACAGCTCATAGGGTGTCAGCCTTGCACTCGACTGAACTGGGTTTGATCCCAGACATCTCATATGGTCACCCAAGCCTGGCATAATCGATTTCTGAGTAGAGCCAGGGTAACCCCTGAGCGCCGCCAGGTGTGACCCCCAAACCCAAAACAACAAAAGTCTGTGTTTGATACAACATAGAGAAAGTTTCAGTGTGTTTTAATAGCTATTTTATTATGATTAACTTGTTTAATTGTCTTTATATAAGAGGCATAAATTTGGGGTGAATTACATGATCTCTCTAGACTTCCATAACCTCATCTAAAGACAGAGATATGCAAATTAATTGCTCAAATAGAACTCAGGAAAGAAATGGATAAAGGCAAATTTTGGTTCAAACAATATTTATTGTGTCCAAGCATCTCATTTGGAACTCCAAGTCCCTCTAGGTGTAATTCTTTAGCGCGCAGAATTATAAATTATCCCTGAGCAACACTGTGCTTGGTCTCCCAAATCAAAAAATATACATGCTTAAGAGGTAACCTCGGGGCTCGGGAGATAGCATGGAGGTAAGGCGTTTGCCTTTCATGCAAAAGGTCATCGGTTTGAATCCTGGTGCCCCATATGGTCCCCCGTGCCTGCTAGGAGCGATTTCTGAGCATGGATCCAGGAGTAACCCCTGAGCACTGTCGGGTGTGACCCCCCCAAAAAAAACAAAACAAAAAAAAAGAGGTAACCTCAAAAAATATTATTAGGAAATAATGGTAAGAAATCCTGTCAATATAAACAATAATTAAATTAAAAACTTTTGGAAACTAGGACAGTTTTAGACATGTCCTCTAGTTATGATTTACTTTTTGCAGGAAATATTACTAAATTATCTCATTCTTAAAATTAGTTCTTTATCTAAAATTTCCAAAGCCTCATACCTGGCATATCTGATTCAAATTAAAATATATTTTAAGTTTCTGATTTGTTCAGTTATACTTTTCTCATTGGAATTATCATGTGCAAAATGCTGGAATTGTTCTAAAAAATTTTGGTAGAGAATCACATAACTTTACCTTGAAATTTATGAAATACTATTTTTAGAGTGGATATTTATCTCTTAACCATAAAACCATATATGTATAGGAAATAATTAAAATGAAACAATTGAAATGAGGTGTTAATTTCAATTTTCTCCAGAATTACATTATCAATTGTACAGAATATTACTAATGACAAATGAAATTGAAAAAAATAACTTTTGTTGGAATATTACAATATTATAATAACTAGTTTTATTATATAACTAGTTAGTCCGATAACTAACAAAGTCTGTGTTGGTGGTCAGAGAACTAACACAGCTCATAGGGTGTCAGGACTAGTTTTATTATATAACAAAATAATATTTTATATAAACTAAACAATAAAAATATCAAAGTATGGTGAAATGTTTATTTAAACATTTTTACAATGTATTCTTTCTATTCAAACATAAAATAAACCCCTGATGTCTTAGCTTAAAAATATCATAATCTTATTTTAGTTACTGGAAGGAAAGGAGTTGAATGTGTCTATCATTTTTTTCCTAAAATATCTACTGTAGAACCAATTTTAGGAAAAATGTGACTGAAAGCTACTTGATATTTGCATCAATTAAACATGTTTACTCTTGTTGTGATGAAAAAATTTACACTGTGTTAGAATAACAACATACTGTGAAAGTTCAAAATGGTAATATCTCAGAAACATATTGCTAGATAGTGTTTAAAAATAGTCCCACAAAATGACAAAGCTTAAAAATAAGTTCTTGCATGAACACGCTTCACTTATTCAAGTAAATTGGACATTAAGCATAATCATAATAGAAATGCATTTAACATATGAACCAAACCAAAATGTGTGTTGTATTTTTTTTTTACTTTCTTTGGCCATTTTCTCCTGCTCTAATTCTATTCGAATTTACTTTAGATTTTGTCATTTTATTGGAAAGCACAAAGAGTTAAAATGCACAAACTATCTAACTGGACCAGTTTACTATAAAAATTAGATAAATTTAGAATTAGAGTAAATTTATTATTAGACTTATTATTCTAAATTATTAATGTCAATAATTAATGTATAAATCAATATATTAACTAATTATTAATGATTCACATTTTTATGATTAGAATTAGAGTAAACTTATTCTAATAAAATTGGAATAAGAGATTTATTTAACTAAGTTTTTTATCACCCAGTATATCTATTGAAGCTTATTTTCTTCGAAGTAAAATTATGCTGAGTAGAATTTTATGAACCTGGGGGGACAGTCATTCAATTACAAACAGAAACATATTTACTTATTCAGTGTAATACATATCACGTATTCAACAAATTGTTAAAAATAGAAAAAATATAAATTTGATTAAGACTTTTCCTTAAAATATTTATGTAAGCATCTATAATAAATGTAATATTATCTTTATAGTTTTACGCTACATATAGCTAAAATAATATAACTTCATTTTGAAAGTTATTCATTTACAAAACAAATAATTCATACAGATAACTGGTCTTCCTTTTCCTTTTTATAAAATGTTTTCTAACTGACAGGGCCGAAGAGATAGCACAGCAGTAGGGCATTTGCCTTTCATGGAGCCTATCAAGGACAGACGGTGGTTCGAATCCCAGTATCCCATATGGTCCTCCGATCCTACCAGGAGCGATTTCTGAGTGCAGAGTCAGGAGTAACCCCTGAGCGCTGATGGGTGTGACCCAAAAGCCAAAAAAAAAAAAAAAATTAAAACTGTTCTATTGAGATGGAGTGGTAGTACCTTGGGTAGACAACTTACCTTGTATGCAGCTAAATGGAGTTTAAATCCTAGAACCCTATGTCTTACATCATACCTGGGTCTCTTCCAAAAGTGGTGGTCCCAGAGTACAAAGTCTAGAGTAAGACTTGAACATAGCTGGGTGATGCACAAAATCAATCCAAAGACAAAAAGTTTTTGTTGACAACTTATTATATATCCTCTTGCTTCTTCATTCATCCAAAAATGACTAAAAATTTGTAGTGTGTTGAATAAGTATCTGTATAAAATCTTTTGTTATATATTTTAAAATATCCTGCTTATGTTTAAAATTTTAATCAATAAAGAGGATAGAAATTCATTTTTGTGTTTTACATATTTTCTAATACAGTATTTTATTAACTGGCAATATAAGTAACTATATTATATGATAAAAATAATTTCTTTTTTATGAGGAAAAATTTCAAGAAGTTGCTGAAAGGTATATAGCAAAGCTCTATGTAAAAATTACTTAGATAATATGCTTACAATTTTGTAATTCAAATACAAATTTTCCCATATTTTCATATTTTTGGTCTTAAGATTTAATCATATTTTCCTTTAACTGATAAACATGTAAATAATTATTACAAAAATAAAACCAGTTAATTATTTTCATGGTGTTCCTGAGCACTGCCAATTGTGACTCGAAAACTAAACCAAACAATCAAAAATACCCCCCAAAACCAAATTTGTCCCATATATTATTCCTAATCTATCGTTTTATGACAGGGTTTTTTTAAATTTTTAATTTTATACCTTATTTGAGTTATAGAGTACTTAGGAGTATATTACTTCAATACATTTGAGAATTGTGTCTTTTGTCTTATCTTGTTCATTCTAAATTTGAAATCATTGTAGTAAGAATAATTTATTACTGTGACATTATTACTAAATTTATCTAGACATTTTTATGTTAATATATGTTTCATAAATATTTTAAATATTATGTAATGTCTATTACATATATACACTTTTTTATATTATTGACAACAGAGCATTAAAACTCTTAGAGATCCTTATTTTGGTTGTCTGATATTCAATATCTGGAAAGTTGTGGTTCTACTCTCTGGTGAAGTGTTTTAGTTTGTTTTTACTTTATTTTATTTTACTTCATCAAAAATTGAGCAGTTTGTTTTCCTGTCTCATTTTCTTAAAGAACAAAATGCTTTCTTAACTAGAACACATTTACATTGAGGGACACGAATCCTACCATTGTGGCCAAGATATGAAATTAGAATGTAAAGTGTGATCCCCATTAAATTTGATACCAATGAACAAAAAGGAAATCAGCAGAGCAGCAGATGGTACTGCTTGCTGCTCTGGGAGAGACTTGAGGCTCAGAGTCACCATCTGCCTGCACAGCATTTTCTCAAACTTAGTATTTAGCAAAGTTTATTGCTACTAAGTTTATGAGCATTATAAGACAGACTACCAAATTCCTGCATTCTACCATGCTTTAATTAAAAGAAGTATATATCATGTCTTGGATGGTTAGAGAAGCTATGTGAATTATAGCTACCACTGCCTGTTACTCTTCTTAATTATCTTTGCATTTTTTAATCCAAAATGAAACATTCACTATGATAAGAAGATACCTTTAAGAGGTCCCTGGGATTAATCTATCATTGAATTATGGTAGGTTCTTACATAAATTTCTTCTATTAATATATTCATTATATTATCTCTTTGTAGTTAGTGAAATTCTCATGAATTTAGGTTGTGTTTCCTTTTACAGTTGCAAAATGATGATGGTTCTATATTTTGTATTCTCAGCAACACACATTCAGTAAATTTCATAGTATTTATTGGCTAAAAGTATTAAAATGGTACATATGGAAATTTAATCAACTATTAGAGAAATTTGGTGAGACATAATAATGTATTATTAATCTCAGCATTGGGAAGAGTTGCAAGTTCTGTATATATACATATGTATGTATATATACACACACTTTAAATTACATATAATCAATTTACTTTCACTAAAACATAAGAAAGTACCATTTTTTGTAGATCAAAGTTAGTCAACTTCAGCTACCCTATGCAGTTTAAAGTAAAATATAGGAACTTTTAATTACCCAATATTGAAAAACATGGTGGCAATGTTTTGTTATTTCTAATTTAAAATAATATGTCTATTTTCTTTTTTTTCTTTTCTTTTTTTGGGCCACACCCGGCAGTGCTCAGGGGTTACTCCTGACTGTCTGCTCAGAAATAGCTCCTGGCAGGCATAGGAGACCATATGGGACACGGGGATTCGAACCAACCACCTTTGGTCCTGGATCAGCTGCTTGCAAGGCAAACACCACTTTGCTATCTCTCTATTTTCTATGAGTTTTTCACTTCACTGACTACCTTGGTAATCAATTTTTTCCTATAATATTTCTGATTAAAAATCCTAATTTAACTGAATAAAATATAAACTTATTTTTCAAATGTGGTGAATTGGTAATAACTGTAAGACTTACAAAATATGTTATGGTATAAAAAAATTAACCACATTAGTTAAAATATTTCCCTGAATAGAGCCAACCCTAGTTAGATCACTGGCACAAGTTTATTCCCCAGAACTGCCAAGCACTCCTGATCACAAAGCTTAGAGTAGATCCAGGTTACCACTGAAGATGGTTCCCCAACTCTTTAAGTAAATAAAATAAAATAATGTTGCACATGATTTTGATATTATCATATGGTTTTTATTTTCTATTTTGTTGTTATGGTGTATTACATTGATTGACTTGCGAATATTAAACCATTCTTCCATTTATGGGATAATCTTAACTGGTCATGGTGTGTAACCTTCTTGATAAAATTCTTGGATTTGTTTTCTAGGATTTGATGAGGATCTCTGCATCTGTATTCATCAAGGATATTGATATGTTTTTTTTTTTTTTTGTGGGATGTCTCTGCTTTTGGTATCAGATTGATATCAATTTTGTAAAAACTATTTGGAATATTTCTGTTTTTTTTAATTTTCTGGAAAGCATTGAAAAGTATTGACAGTAGGTCCTCTTGAAAGGTTTTAAATAATTCTCAGTGAATTCATCTGGGCCTGAGCTTTTATTTGAGGGAATACTTTTGATTACAATTTTAATTTTCTCAATTGTAATAGGTTTTTCTTGTGTGTGTGTGTGTGTGTGTGTGTGTGTGTGTGTGTGTGTGTGTGTGTGTGTGTGTCACAGCCGGCAATGCTCATGGGTTACTCCTGGCTCTATGCTCAGAAATTGCGCCTGGAAGGCACGGGGGATCATATGGGGGACCAGGATTCGAACTGATGACCTTTTGCATGAAAGGTAAATGCCTTACCTCCATGCTATCTCCCGGGCCCCTGTAATAGGTTTTTCAGATATGTATATTACCCTATATTAAACTTTGGAGGTTGTAGGAATACAAGAATTTATTTATTTCATCCAGGTTTTTATGTTATGTGACATAGAGTTTCTCAAAGTAATCTCTGATAGTCTATTGAACTACTATAGCGTCTGCAGTAATCTCTCCCTTTTTTCATTTTTAATTCTGTTTATTAAGTTTCTCTTTCTCACTTTCTTTGTAAATTTGGTTAATTGTTGGTCTTGTTTATTTTCTAAATAACCAACTCTTGCTTTCATTGATCTTTCATATTATTTTCTGCATTTCCAGTTCTTTAATTTCCACTATAAGCTTTATTATTTCTTTCTGTCTGCTTATTTTTGGTTCATTTTTTGCTCTGTTTTTGAAATTTTAATCTGCATCATTAAATTATTTCTGCAAGTCCTTTTAGCTGATGAATACTTGTAAAGCTATAAATTTTCTTAATACCACTTATACTATCTCCCACAATTTTTGATAATTTGTGCCATTATTGTTATTGTTTCAAAAACCTTTATATTTCCTTTTTTATTTCATCTCTTACTCATTGGTTGTTCAATAGTTTGTCGTTTAATTTCCAGTTGTTAAAGTTTTTTCTCTATATTGTTTGTGATTTACCTCCATTTTCAGAGCATGATATCTGAGAACTTAGTTATTACAATTTCTATCTTTTTGATTTTATGGATGTAAGATTTATATCCCAGCATGTGATCTATCTTGGAGAATGACTCATGTACATTGGAGAAGAAAGTATATACATTTTTCTGCAGATGGAGAGTCCTATATAAATCTGCTAATCCACTTGTTCTACTTTTTCTTCAGAGCTAGTATATTCTTGTTGGGTTTTAGCTTAGTTGGCATGTCAAGGTATGATAGGTCTTGTTGAAGACTCCTATTATTATTGTGTTGTTATTAATCTCTTTCTTTAGATATATCAGCATTTGTCTTAAATAATTTGCTGGTTTCTGATTGGGTACATATATGTTTATGAGTGTTATTTCTTCCTGGTACAGATATCCCTAAATTATAAATTACTGTCTATCTCTGTTCCTTATTTCATTTTACAGTTTAAAGTTTGTGTCATCAGGGACTGGAGCAATGGTGCTAGATATAAGGTGTCTGCCTTGTGAGTGCTAGCAAGAACAGACCACGGTTCAATTCCCTAGCATCCCATATGATCCCCCAAACCAGGAGCAATTTTTGAGTGCATAGCCAATAGTAACCCCTGAGCATCTCCCAGTGTGGCCCAAAAAGCAATAAATAAATAAATAAAATTTGTGTTGTCTAATATAAGTATGGACATTCCAGCCTTCTTAGAATATTGTTTGCTTGAATTATTGTATACCGACCTCTGACTTTGAGTCTATATATTCTCTGAATATTTAAAGATGTTTTTCGAGGCAGCAGAACATTGGATTCAACATTTTTATCTATTTTGCCAATCTGTGTCTCTTAACTGATGCATTTATTCCATTAACATTAATAAAGATGATAGTCATGGGATATAGTGTCATCTTTTTTTAAGACTTTGGTGTCTTTTTTTTTAGGTCTGCCTTGCCTTAAAGTGGACCTTAAAATTCTTTTGAGTCTTATTTTGAGTCTGTAAAGTTTCTCAGCTCTTGTCTATCTGTAAAGCTGTGTATCTTCCCTTTAAACTTGAGTGTAAATATGGCTTATTGAGTTATTCTTGGTAAAGTATTCATTTTGTTGAGTTTCATCACTATATGCCACCACTGCCTTCAGTCCTTGGGGGGGTTGCTTTTAATAAATCTACTGTAAACCTTAAGTATGTTCATT
This sequence comes from Crocidura indochinensis, assembly GCA_004027635.1. Taxonomy (NCBI): domain Eukaryota; kingdom Metazoa; phylum Chordata; class Mammalia; order Eulipotyphla; family Soricidae; genus Crocidura; species Crocidura indochinensis. Next base: position 20,363 of record PVKC010005103.1, on the reverse strand, counting down.
TGTACATAATTTCCTTTTTGTTCTTGATGTCTTCAGTATTCCATCCCTATATGGGGGATTCATCATTGTGACTAGAATGTGCCTTGGGGTGTTTTTATTTGTATCTCTTTCTTAGCCAGTACTCTTTAGGCATGTAGTATTTGGTTATATATACTCTTCAGCTCTGGAAGTTTTTCTGCAATAATTGTCTTTCCTTGACTTAATTTTTAATGGAGATTTTTTTCCCCCTGTGTCTCTGGAACACCAAAGAGTCTTATGTTGTTTCTATTGAGTTTATAGCAATCTCAATTATTATGGTTTTATATTCCTTGTGGATTTTTTCATTGTCTAATCATTTTACTTTAAGGTTTTTTTCAGCCCCTTTACTTGTATGAAGTTTTGATGCATCTCACCTTCCAGATTACTGATTCTGTCTTCAGCAGGTTACTTGGTTAGTGATGCTTTCCAGTGAGGTTTACAGTCAGCTACCAAGATTTTAACCCTAATATTTTGTTTGGAGTTTTTTTTTTATTTCAACTTTAATGTCTTCTTGATTTATATTTGTGGTTTGTTCAGTTTATCCCATGGATTCTTTGAGTTTGATTCCTTAAACATCCTCCAAATTTTCTCTCTAAAGTCTTTCTCAGAGAGACTATGTAGGTGACTAGTACTTGTTAGGTCTTCAGATCCATCATCTTCTTTCTCTAAGCATTGGTGTTCTGTGATGCTTTCCAATAATGTCCTTTGCAGTGTGTTTTATTTTGTGTGATGTACTGGTACAGATTTATTAGATGATATGTGTAGCAGTGGAGCAAAGCTGAGTGGCTGCATTCCTCTATTTTTGTGTCTCTGGGCAGGAGAAATTTGTATTTCCTCAGCTGAAGGGGGGCTTCAACTCGCAGCTTAAATTTGTCCTTTGGAAAAGAAGGCACTCCTCTATTTCCCAGAGCTTATGACATTCTCAGCCTGAGCTTGGTAAAGACACATTCTTAAGGTACCAGAAATTAGAACTCCTGTAGGAATTTAGAGGGTAACCACAGAATTCATTATATAAGACCAGGTACAGAACATTGAGTAAATGTTTATATTCAGTCTCAAATTTCTGATATCTAAATTAACTCCAATTTTTTAACAAATCATTTGTATATGTTTGTCAAGAGTGTTAAAGGTTAAATATACAGTTTCTTTAATTATAATTAGTCTTGGAAAAATACCTTCAAGAGGCTCACTAAAACTGATTACTACTGATAAAATTAGAAATAAAGTACATTTAAAATAGAGATTTTTCCCATATTATGACATGTCAAAACAATGCACTAAATATAAACATTAAAATGACAGGATGAGGACTCAGGGATATTGGCAAAAATCTAAATAAATAGAGGGTAGGTTCAATCTTAGCATTTACATTTTATTAATTAATATAACTGTTAAATTTATGTATACACAAACTATTTACATGTCAGAAATATTTAGTGAAAATTTAACACTGGCTGATGCCTTTTAAGAAATTAGAGGTTGACCCGAGCCCCCTCTTCCTCTTTCCTCCAGATCTCCATGTGAGTTCCTGGGAGGACCTTATGGGGCACCCTGGGTTTTCCACACTTCCAGGCCAGCTCCAGAGATTGGCTTAGGGGTGGGGCTCAAACTCCTGTCCTTCGGGCCTGGGAGAATTTTCCTCCCTTCCTGGAGCAGGATTTTCAGCCGGCTGGGGCTGGACTTTGGCAGACCTTCGTATGCGCCAGAGGCCTCTTGGCCTGGCCTAAGGTAGGGGGGTCCGGACCCCCCTCTTCCTCTTTCCTCCAGATCTCCAGGTGGGTTCCTGGGAGGACCTTATGGGGCACCCTGGTTTTTCCCAACTTCCAGGCAGGCTCCAGAGATTGGCTTAGGAGGTGGAGTTTGATCTGGGGGGTGGCAGACAGCTGCTCAGCTATACTCAGGCTGTCACTTGAAATTTTATACTAGTCTACATGTTGCAAACCGCGTGGGGCAAACATATACTCCTCCCAACCATTAGTGCCCCATATTTACCCTTCTTAACTTCAGTAACACACAGTCCTAATTATTGAACACATATGTCTTTTGAATATTTTATGTGTATTTGCTTTAATAGCTATAACTCTCTATATATTCTTCTACCATGATGTTTCTATCCACTTTTCATCTTGTCTTTACTTTGTAAGCTGTTCAGTAAGGATTGTTGGTGGAAATGTCCCTCAGTTTAATGCCTATGATTGAACTATGTCATGGAGTTTGCTGGTCTTGTTCCTATTGCCTCCAGATGCGCCGATAACGGTACATGGCATTGATCCTTGTTTGCATAGACACATTAAAATGGGAAAACACTATACAGATAAGTTCTTATCTAATAGAGATAGGAACACACAAATCTCAGTACAATGTGCCTTACACCCTGAACATTGATATAATGACCTGGCACAGGCCTCAGAAGAATGGGCATCCTCCATTCACGCCGGAACCAGGCAAGCTATCTACGAAACATCCAAGGTCTTTTATAGCAACATCTGAAAGCAACCCTCTACCAGGAAAGACACTACCAAGGGTCTGACATCGACCTCCTAAAAAGAGACTTCCGTTAACACTGAGAAGACTTGAAAACAACAATGACCTGCCCTACAGGACATGGTTCTCTCTATTGCCCCTTAAGTGTGAGGTGAAACGAGAGGATGCTCTGCACCATCCTGACTGCAATATGGGATATGCAGACTCCAGGTCCTTAATACAGAAGCATGATACCAACAACAGAGACTATGTGAGGAATGGAGGTGTATTGCCACTACAGACGATGACTTGGATTGGACAAATTAGTTTGCCTGGAGCCTAGAGTCAGTCCTGTGCCAGGAAACTTCAGGGGTAGGGTCTCCTTGTATTTAGGCCATAATTTTTCTTTCCATGTCCCTTATATTTTGGTGGGCCTATGCAAACAAATGCCACTCTAACACCGTTTTTTACTATGTTCCTTTGACTCCAATCCTTAAGAAAAACAACCCACTAAAACTTTTGAGGTTCACTTAAACTAGTATGTATGTGCATGGAATTAGACAAATGTACTTTGCTCTAATTGTTTAAGGAGTTACATATGTCTAATATGTACTACAACTGGGGATTTGAGGGACAAAGTAATTGTATTGTACATGGGTTCAATTTTGTTTTTCTTAATGTTCTTTGGCTGAAAGTTCTAGGCTGGGATAGCATCGATGGGACTACCGAGAATTCTGTTTATGGGTGATTGTGCTTCCACTGTAACTTTACCCTGTCCTTTTTCTTTGCATCTTTGTTGTCATAATTAAAATAAATAATTAAAAAAAGAAATTAGAGGTTGTGATTATGTAATATGTAGATATGTAATATGTAATGTAGATACCTATATTACATTGTATTGTGCATACCATTACATATATAATAATATATATTATGCATTATATCTCATATACATTATGTATTACATACTAAAATACACATAGTATGCAATATATAATGTCTATAAATACATATATAGAGATACATAGACTATATGATACATTAATGTAAATGAGTATACATGTATGCACATTTTATATAATATATTATTTAATATATATGAATATAAATTAAATAAATTGTATATACTATATACATTATATATGTATAAAGTATTTTTAAGTTTTTTAAATTTGAGGATAAGGACAGGAAGATTATGAAAATAGGTGGGGAAAAGTATGTTTTCAGTATATTTGTTGATGTATTTTATTTCTCTTATTTACTTTTCAGGTGATCAAAAATATTGAGCTACATATGCACCTTCTTAGTAGCTGCGCCTGATTCTGTATTTAGGCAGCATTAAAATGTATCTTCTCAAATTTACCACAACTATAAATCTCAAAATTTCACTTTATGGATGCATGACATATCAAAAGAATATGTGATCTTTGAGCATGGTAGTTTAACTATAAAGTGAATTCTCTAACTGCATGATGTGTAACTTAGGATAACTAATTTTAGGATTTTTTTAGTTAATTGCTTTAAGGTTAAATGAATCTAGTCCAACCTCCACATAATAATTGTTCTATTCTTGAAATGCAGACTAAAAATGTTGACTATTTTAAATGTAACTTAATTTTTTTAGTTTTATTTAGTTTTTAAAATGTTATTTGATAGAATGTATACTACAATTTTAACTGAACAATACACTCATGTTATTTAATTCTTTTAATATGTAGGCAATTGTAGATTACTTTTGTTGAAGTATTAAATTATTTTTTGGTTTTTGGGTCACACCCGGCAGTGCTCAGGAGTTACTCCTGGTTATATGCTCAGAAATCGCTCCTGGCAGGCTTGGGGACAATATGGGATGCTGGGATTCGAACCATCATTCGTCTGCATGCAAGGCAAATGCCCTACCTCCATGCTATCTCTCTAGCTCCCCGTAGTATTAAATAACTTAATCACTCTTAAAACCAATAGAAATAATTAAAATTTTATACTTGGAATTTTTATTTTATAAAGCACAATTCAGTTCAATTAATTAAATAAATATTGGTTATAAAAGTAGCTTAGATATGTTACTTATTGATCATAAAGTAGGTAATATCATCATTGCTTATATATACTTTTAAATGTATCAAATTTTACTTTTGACTTCTTCCTCTATTATTTTAGATGTAAAAAAGTATTTTGCTTAAAAGAGAATAACTGAAATCTTCACTCTCTCTCTCTCTGTCTCTCTCTCTCTCCACACACACACACACACACACACACACACACGAACACACACACATATACACACACACTTGAATTTGAACAAGTGTGCTCCTTTCTATGGTGACTAGAGAGGCTTATTTTTATACAACTTGTTAATTTTTCATGAAAGGATTATAGCAATATCAGAAATTTTAGTTTAGTAGATGCCTATAAAGTACATCTCTCATATGCCTCCACATTGCAGTAGCTGCTTATCACCCCACAAATGTAAACTCGCTACACTTATATTGGTCCTTCTTTGTCAGGGACATTTAGAGCTAAGTAAATTATTATACTTTCTTTTTATCAAATCTTTTTTGGGGGGTGGGGGTTTGGGCCACACCCGGCAGTGCTCAGGGGTTACTCCTGGCTGTCTGCTCAGAAACAGCTCCTGGCAGGCATGGGGGACCATATGGGACACCGGGATTCAAACCAACCACCTTTGGTCCTGGATCGGCTGCTTGCAAGGCAAATGCAGCTGTGCTATCTCTCTGGGTCCTTTTATATCAAGTCTTATATGTTCCCAGAAATCTTATTAAAAGATAATGTAATTGCTTTAAATGATAAAATTGATTGATAGGTTAATATATTACTCATAAAAGAAATAGATCTTGTAAATTTGATTGTCTGACTGGTAGTTAAATGTGTTCAATGTTTAAAAGAAAACAAAGCTGTTCTCTGGGGAGTGTGAGGTCCATGTATGGGTGGGAACAGGGAAGTTCCAGTTCTAATTCCCTTTATCAAGCTCAAACAAATGGGACCTCTTTTCCTCTCCAGCCTTCTCTCAGTCTTCTTCTGGGTTCCAGTGCTATCACTGTTCATCTACCCTTTGGGGCCAGCAAGGCACATGCACGGGAGGAATCCCTTCTATCAAACAAAAATTGAAACAGGGCTGTCTTTTTGAGTCTTTCTCAGGATCCTTCCTTCCTTCCCATCAGTTCTTATTTTCTCAAACTGCACAGACTTTAGTGAGTTCGTGATAAGTCATTTCAATTTATATCCTAGACTCTGTGGCACTGGATCTAGCACTTCTTTCAATATCCTGAGAAATCCAGCACTCCAAACCACTAAAAGCAAAGTTCAATGGAGAAGCTAACGAAGACATCTACTGTGGTGATTCTGGAGAGAAATTCTGGAAAATTTCCAAGTCCATCCAAAGGCCTGAACCTTATAGATGAGGACCTAAAATCAACACTTAGTGGTTTAGCAATGGAAATCAAGGAGCCATTACACTGTGAAATCAAGAAATCTATATATTAATAATTCAACTCAAAGAAGAATTCATTCAGAAGATAAGAGAATCCATTCACATGGAACAGAATGAACAAGAAAAGCATGTCAGCAAGCCATAATAGTGGAATTAGACAGGTAGAAAATAGCATAGATAAAGATAAACTTGAAGACAAATTACAAGTCAGCTAAGATGAAGAAGTAAAAAAGAAAGAAGAGACAAAACACTGAAAGAAAATGTAAGATACTTAATGAATAAACACAGGAGAAATAACCTTCAAATTATAGGAATTCCAGAAGGGGAAGAAAATGAGAAAGGGGAAGAACAATTAACGAGAGAGATAATAGCAGCAAACTTACCCACCCTTGGGAAAGAGGTTCTATAAAAAATCCAAGAGGCAAAATGATTACCAAACAAAATAGACCAAAACAGACCAACACCAAGATATTAAGTAATCCAAATGGCAAATAAAACAAAGAGACATAGATTCTTTGAAGCAGTAAGGGAGGAAAAAACCATCAAGTATAAAGGAAACAACATAAGAATCAAACCAGATCTTCCATTTGAAACAATCAAGGCATGAGAAGAGTGGAAAGAAATATTCAAAGTACTGAATGAAAGATACTTTCAACCTAGTGTCCAGTACCCAGTGAAACTCTCATTTCATGGGAGGGAGGGTTAAAACAAAAAAAAAAAAAAAAAGAAGTCAAAATATCTAGTACCATCAGGAAAAAACTTAGTGTTCCACTGGGTTACAGACACACTCATGCATGCATACACACACCACACACACTCACACAAAATAAATGTAGTAGATATATAATAGAATACTAAAATCTAGACTGATAGTATAAAAGATAGAGCACTTGCTTTGCACATGATCAACTTGGATTTAAACACCAATACAACAGGTGGTCTCTCAAATCCTTCCAGGAGCAATCCTTGAGCATAGAGTAAGGAATAGGACTATGCACTACTGGGAATGGCCCCTCAAAAACAACAAATATAAAATATTGTGGGAAGAATGAAGAATAAATACTTATTTTATTCATTTCCATTATTGTGCCCAACTCTATCATTTAGTGAGACCATCCAGTTCTATTGGTTGCTCTGATTTGTGCCCCTTTTAATCTTAAAATAAGTTAGCAATTTAATAGTTTTCTGTAAACTCATTGCAGTTCCACTGGCTGCATTTTAAATGATGGATATAGTTTTACCACCATGGTAAGTCACTTTATCAAAGAATATGGCAAGATATAAATTAAGATAAAAGAAGATATATGGCAATGGGATAGAGAAGAGATGTACGTTATTTTTCAGGTGACTAAAATGACAATTAATCACAAATTTCTTTCCAGATTATGATGTGGAAGAAATTTGTTATTTTGTAAATTCCCAGGGTAACTTTTATCTAAAATTAAATTAATATCAGTAACTTAAAGTGTGATTTTTTAGTGATTTTTAAATATAAATTTATTTGTGTCTAATTTTTGAAGGAACATAAATCTAAAATTTTAAACAACATATATGAATATATAAAGTAAAGCAGACTGATTAACTAAATTATAATTACTTTAGGTAACAAGCAATTATATTATTTAATTTACAAAACATACAACAGACATTCTTCTCTATGTACAGCAATTATGGTCTTGTCTTTTATTAAATAGTACAAGAATCATTACTTGAAATTATATTTGCGTCCTGTGCAAAATCAGCACAATTTTTTCTTTATAGTTACACCTAAAGTATTTTAGAAAAAATCCTATAAATCTCAGGAAAAATACCTTAAAGAAATCATAGACCATTTCAGTTAAATCAAGCTAAAATATTCATTCCTTATAAAGTAATATTTATGATTTATTTCTTTCTTTCTAGTATTAAATAACCTTTCTAAAGTCATGATAATCCATTTCTCTGGTGATTTTAATTCCTATAGTAGATCAGCTCCCATTATATTAGATATAATGTGAGTATTTACATATTGCTATTTTTCATCTCATATACACAAAGATATAAATGTTGAATAACAGTAGACACCATTCACTTTTATGCTACTAAAGTTCTATGTGTTTAGGAAAATATTTTTTAGATGTAATGTATATAAAAAATATGTTCTATTATTTTGTTTGAATTCTGGCCCTTGGATTACTAATGTTTTTAAAAATAATGTTTGTAGAGTCTGGTGTTATTATTATACTTTATATATTTATAACTATAAAAGGTCATATTTTAACATAAAAAAGAGTGGTGGTTATATAAATAATATATAACAAACAAATAAAAAATGTTGCCACTACTTCCACTATATATATAACAGACAACATGACATCAATAAAAACAAAGGCATAAAGGAAAAACAGTAAGAGTGATCTGTACTTAATATGCTTGTAAAAAATATGGAAAATGTCTTCAGAAAAATAATACCAATAGGTAATATATCCAGGCTCAAATATGAAAGATTTTAAACTATGAAGTCAGTCATTTAGCTCTTTGCACCAATATTCAAGTGGTGAATAAAATAAATTTGGACCATATAGGTAGTGAAATATCACTTTTATTTATTTATTTATTGATAGTCAACTAATATTTTAAAGGAATTAGTTAAATTAAATAATCAGTTTGACTGGACACCCAATGACACCAGTGTTATAATCCTTACAGTTATCATTTTTGTAGTTTACATTTTTGATAATGACATAATTTTTGTAACTTTTGAAGAGAATACACACAATACTATGATGTTAAAATCATTAAATTGCAAGTCTTATTTTAATTGTTTGAATTATAGTTTGCTTTATATAGGAATTAACAAGTTTATTCAATGTTTTATATGAAAATGTTCATGTTGTATTGCTACTGATGTTTCAACCTGTATATTTTGCTTTAAGAAACTAAATTAAGGGGCCAGAGCAGTGGTGTTAGAGGTAAGGCATTTGCCTTTCCAGCGCTAGCCTAGGACGGACTGTGGCTCGATCCCCTGGAGTCCTCTATGATATTCAGAGCCAGGAGTGATTTCTGAGCCCATATCCAAGAGTAACCCCTGAGCTTCACCAGTGTGGTCCCTTCAAGAAAGCAAAACAAACAAAAGAAACTAAATTAAATTTTATTTTGCATCTTTATTCCTAAAATTCTATTTTTAATCTATTAGAGTTTAAATTACATGCTCAAAATTGTGTAAACATTTATAGCTTTGGTGTATAATTACATATTACTTCTCTATCACAATATTACCTTCTCCACTCATGTCCCTGATTCACTTCCCATCTATTTGAAAATACCTAGTCTGGTACGTACAGTTTGTACTCTTTATTTAGAGATTTTTTTAATCAGTAGATATTTTGTAGAGTTTTATTTTCTTTTCCAAAACACTACAGGTTGGTGTTTAATGTCCTTTCTCCTCTGTCTTATTTCTCTAAGAATAATATCCCTCATTTCATTATTACTACAGTATATCACATGCACATCTTATTTGTCCCAAATATTGCTTCAACTTTTCTGGATATTTATTGTTTCAAAAAAATTTTAAGAGTGTTTGATCTAGATTTTTGAAAAAGCAGAGCAATTCTAATATGATTGCATTAAATATGGGCCATACTTTTCTATTTTAGTGATGTTAAGTTTACAAGTCCACGAGCACGGTTTATGTTTCCATTTCCTTGTATCCTCTTTTATTTCTTGAAGAAGTGCTTTGTAGTTTTCTTTGTATATGTCTTTCAAGTTTTTAGTTAAGTTTACTCCAAGGTACTTGATTTTCAGAGAAAAAATTGGGAATGGGATTGTTCTTTTAATATCTGTTTCTTCTCTTTCATTATCTCTACATAGAAAAATGCCATGAATTTTTGCATCTTAATTTTGTAGCCTACCACTTTACCATAAAATTTTACTGTGTTCAGAAGTTTATTTGTGTAGTCTTTAGAATTTTTTAAATATAGTATTGTGTCATCTTCAAACAGTGATACTTTGAGTTCTTTCTTTTATAACAAGTAATCCTTAATGTTTTTTATTGCCTAATTTCTATGGCATGAACTTCCAGTAAAATAATAAATAGATGAGTAAGAGGGGGGGCAAGATTGTCTTGTGCCAGACCTTAGAGGAAAGACTTTTAGTTTTATAATATTTTCAATGGGCTTGCTGTAGATGGTTTTGACTATATCGAGGAAAGTTCCTTCAATTATCATTTTATTGAGAGTTTTTTTTTTATCATTAATGAGTATTGGACTTTGTAAAGTTTCTCTGAATCTATTGATATGGTCATGTGATTTTTGTATTTTTATTGATATGATGTTTTATATTGCATAATTTTCATGTATTAACCTATCCTTTCATCCTTGGAATGAATCCTACTTGATCATAGTGTATGACATTGTTGATAAATCAATGAATTATATTTGCAAGTATTTTGTTGAAAATGTCTTCATCTGTGTTATTGTTCTATAATTCTCTTTTTTAGAGGAGTCTTTTTGCTTTGATATCAGGGTGATTAGCTTGATAGATAATATTTGGGAGTGTTTCTGTTTCTTCAATTTCCTGGAAGAATTTGATAAGGATTGGCAGTAGGTCCTCTTTAAAGGTTTTAAAAAATTCACTAGTGAATACAACAGGGCTCTCATTTTGTTTTGAGAAAACATTTTATTTACCATTTCAAGTCTCTCAATTGTTATAGTTCTGTTTAGATATTCAAGATTATCTAGTTTCATGCTTGTTAGGTTATAGTGATCAAAAATTTATCAATTTCTTTCAAGCGCTCTTGTTTGAGTGTTTAAAGAGTCTTAAAATAATTTCTGAGTATCCTTTATAATTCTGCACTATCTGTAGTAATATCCTCCTTTTAATTTCTGCTTCTGTTTTCTGATTAAATTTCCCTCTTCTCTCTTTGTAAGTTTTGCTAAGGGTTTATTGGTCTTGCTTTAATTTTTCAAATTTTTATATCATTGGTATTTGGTATTGTTCTCTGGTTGTCAATTTATTAATTTCTGCTCTAAATTTTACTTTTACCTTTAGCCTGCCTATTTTGTGCTGATCATATTCCAACTTATAAAGTTGCACCATTAAGTTTTTCTTAGTCCTTTTCTTCTTTCCTGATTAAAGATGGCAAAGATATAAAATTCCCTCTTAATACTGTTTTTGTTGTGTTCCCCAAATAATAATAGTATATGTCTTCCACATAAATATTTTAATTTCCTCCTGGATTTTGTCTCTGAAATGCTATATGTTCAGTAGTTAGCTATTTGATTTCAAGGTGATAAAGTTATTTCTAATGCTGCTTGTAATTCACTTATATTTCAATGCATCATAGTCTGAGATTATTTATAATACAATTTCTGTCCTCTTGATTTCATAGAGGTATAGAGGTTTTATAGACCAGCGTTTGGTCTATCTTAGAGAATATACCATGTGCATTAGAGAGGAATGAGTACTCAAATTTGTAAACATGACAGGCCCTAAACATATCTACTCAGTCACTCTTTCCACTTATTCCTTCAAAGTCAGTTTTAGCCAGATTGATCTATTAAGAGATGACAGAGTAATATTGAAGTATCCCACTGTTATTGTATTGCTATTGATTTCATATACCCCTTGATTACTAATAAATGACCATCTCTGTAACTTATAACTGTTTTAGGCCTGAAATCTATGTCTTCTGTTTTTATTTTGGCAATTCCAGCTTTTTTAAGGGAATTGTTTGCTTGAGTAGTTGTTTTCAAACATTTGAGTTTGTTTGTGTTCTTCCAGGCATCAAAAAGTTGTATTTAGTTTTCTGATCCAATTTTCCACTCTGTGCCTGGGGCTTTTAGTTAATTAATGTCGAGAGTGACTGCTGTCATGGGGTTTTGTCCAATTTATCCCAAATGCCTAGAGTTGTCTGCTTATTTTCAGGACTTTCCCATCTTTTTTTTTTTTTTTTTTTTTTTTTTTTTTTTTTTTTTTTTTTTTTTTTTTACAATTTCTACTACTATGAGTAGGTATTATGCAGCTCATCTTTCAGCTCATTTATTCTGTTCTCAGTTTCTATTGGTAAGGCATTCCCATAAGTTTCTCATTTGGCCTAGCATGTTTTTCAGACCTGGTTTTTCTATGAAATATTTCTCAATTCTACACTGATATCTCTTGAATCTTATTGGCCATAACATTTGTTATGTCCATTTCATGGTTTCTGTGATTTCTTTGAACATCCTCCACATTTCCTCTCTAAAGTTCTTTCTTATCAGAAAGGTTATATATGTAATGTTTCTTATTTCTTTCTCTATTTATGTTTTTAGGGCCACACCTGGTGGCACTCAGGGGTTACTCCTGACTTTGCACTCAGAAATTGCTCCTGGCAGGTTCAGACGTCCATTTGGGAAGCTGGGGATTGAACCTGACTCCATCCTGGATTGACCATGTACAAGGCAAACATCCTACCTCTGTGTTATTGCTTCAGCCCTAGTTTATAATTTTTCTGTTATGAGAAAATATTATGCTTCTACTCACTTGTTAGCTTCATTCAACACATAGTTATTGAGTCCAAAATTTTGGTTAAGCATTATGGATTAAAATATTTTAACTTAATGACATGTTAAATAACAACAATAGAATCTTTCAGATGCTAGAGCCAAATAGTGCAATATCTTAGATGATACAAATAATTAAAATATTTTTAACTTAGGGCCAGGGGTGTAGCTTAGCAGTAGAGCACTGGCTAGGCATGTGTTAAGTGGTGGTTTAATTCACAGTACCAGAAAGGTTTTCAAATTAGTCTAGAGTATCTGGGATGGTCATTTAGATGAAATTCTGACTAGTTCTGTGAAATTTTAGTAAGGTAACATGGTGAGATGAGAAGTTTGAAGAGGCAAAGGTGAAGAAAAATGCAATTTTATCTATGCTTTCTTTTTCTTTCCTGAGCTAGTGCTAGAGGGAAACAAAAAGTATAAAAATACTTATATATGTAAAAAGACTTATATATGTACACATGTATACACATATGTCTATAAGTATACAGCAGAATTTGGGTGTATTACTTGATTGCAGTGGCAAAAAATGAAATTAATGACAAAATAAATGTGATACAGAAAATTCATGATAATCTATGAAAACACTTATAGGAGGTCATTCCTATAAATATTTATTAGCTTGTGAAGTCAAGAATTAAATTCTGCATTACTTAAGGATCAATAAAATTCATGAGAACATAATGACCATAATGCAGCTATATTAATTTTTTACTGTTAAAATTTACCAATAGCAATTAAAAGTGAATTTAACCTGGAATTTAATATGATATAGAATTATTTATGTTTTCATGCAAATTTTATGATGCTAAATCATCCTATATGAGTAAATTGATAGTGATATAAAGTAACCAAAATATCTTTAAGTTATTTAACTTAAAATTTCTCAAATATTTTCTCAAATAATTTTGCATTATTAACAGATGATTTATTTGATAGTGGCTTTCTGTTTGTACCCAAGAATTGTATAATTGAGCCTTGAAAAGTTTGTTCAATTTTCGAATCCATTGAGTATATGAGTAGTTCAAAGGAAAGAAACCCACTATTATTTTTTTCCAAACATTTGTGAGCTCTAGAAAATGGCACTTCTGCACTACATTTTCAGCACCTCCCAGTTTGTTGATAAATAAATCAGCAATAATTTAGTTTGCTGTCTTATGTTGAATGAGACAAAAATCGTAAGGTTAAAAATTTCCAGTTCATTGCTGCTTACCCGAAACACATCTAAAAATTATAGGAACCACACAAGCTCAGAGCAAAAGTATAGAAAGCAATTATATAAGTCAATGAAATACAAAAAAAAGAGCAGGGACAACTATACTTATATATGACCAAATTGTATTTAATCTAAAGAAAGAACTGAAGACAAAGATGAATAAATACTTACTGTTTCAGGGAATACTAGAACAATAAGTGGCAACTATAATCAACAAAAACACACCAATGGGCCAGAGCACTAGAATAGTGGTAGGGCATTTGCTGTTCATGTGGCTGACCCAAAACAGACCTGGGTTTGATCCCTGGTGTCCCACATGGTCCCTCAAGCAAGGAGCTGTTTCTGAGCTCATAGCCAGAAGTAACCCCTCATGTCACGAGTGTGGCCCAAAAACAAACAAAAATAAACAAAAACCACACCAAATTCAGGTCAACAACATTTCAAAGTCTTTAGCTTACGAATTTAAAAAACAAATATATTAAAAATTGTTGTGGTGACACTCCACTGACACTACTGGATTTATCCAGAATATCAATAAATATATAAGAACCTAAAGTAAGTAAATACACAAAGTTCCTATAAGAATAACTAGAAGTGATAGGATTAATGGATTTATACAGGCCTTCCATCCTCAAAAGGCTGACTACACATTCTTAGTGTACATGCAATATTCTACAGGATAGGTCACATTTTAAGACATAACTATAAATTACATGGATTCATAGGCATAAAAATAATACTAAGCACCCAGTTAGATCAATATACCATAGAGATAGAAGTTAACTATAAGGGCCAGAGAGATAGCATAAATGTGGGCATTTGCCTTGCATGAGGAAGGACAGTGGTTCAAACTCCAGCATCCTATATGGTCTCCAGAGCTTGCCAGGAGCGATTTCTGACCATCGATCCAGGAGTGACCCCTGAGCGCTGCTTGGTGTGACCCAAAAACCAAAAAACAAAAAACAAAAAAAAAAAGAAGAAAGAAAGAAAGAAAGAAAGAAAGAAAAGGAAGTTAACCATAAAAAGGTGATAGCATGGAGGTAAGGCATTTGCCTTTCATGCAAAAGGTCATCGGTTCAAATCCCAGTGCCCCATATGGTCCCCCGTGGCTGCTGGGAGCGATTTCTGAGCATGGAGCCAGGAGTAACCCCTGAGCACTGCCGGGTGTGACACAAAAACCAAAAAAAAAAGGTGCTATTGAGAGCATTTCACAATTGAGAATAGACAGCACATTGCTAAATAAAATCAAAGTGGAAAGTAGAAAGTAAAAGAGTATCATAGAGGATTTAAAGTAAGAAATGAAAAGACACCTTGAGCCTAAAGATAATAAAACAATCATTTATGAAAATGTATTGGACATTGCAAGTATTGACAGGAAAATCAAGGCAACGTTCGCTTATATAAGAAGAAAATGTTAATAAATCAATAGTCAAAAGGACAGAGCGGTGGCACAAGCAGTAGGGCACTTGCCATTCATGCACTAACCTAGGAAGGACCCCTGTTCAATACCCTAGAGTCCAGATGGTCCCCCAAGAGAGGAGAGATTTCTGAGTTCATAGTCAGGAGTAACCCCTGAGCGTTACTGGGTGTGGCCCAAAAACCAAAAATCAAGAGTCAGTAGCTTAAATATGTATGTTAAATATCTTGAAAACTATAAACAAATTGATACAAAGTCTAATAGAAGGGTCTAGTGATAGCATAGCAAATAGGACATTTACCTTACATGCAGCAAACCTAGGTTCTATCCTTGGCATTCCATATTTTCCCTCAGCCTGCCAGGAGTGATACCTAAGTTCACAGCTAGCTGAGTTCACAGCTAGGAGTAAACCCTGAGCACTGCCAGTTGTGTCCCCAAAACAAAACAAAACAAAAAGAAAAACAAATAGCAAACAAAAACAAAGAGAAAAATAATACCACTGCAGGAATCAAAGACAAAAATTAAGCAGGCAATATAAAGTATCAATAAAGCTAGGAGTTTATTTAAAGAAAAAAAACAGACTGTTTGTTACACTTACAAGGGAAAAAAGACAACATGTTCAAATAAATTGAATCAGAAACAAAAGGGGAAAAATTAAAACAGATATTCCAGAAATCCAAGATATCATGAGAGTTTACTATGAACAACTCTACTATATTCAACAGGAGGACCTAGAAAAAAAATGGACAGGTGCCAGACAATTTGATACAGACATGTAGTTCCCCAAAACTGAATGAACATGAAGTAGAAATCCTGAACAAGATATTAATGAGCAGGAATATTAAACCATTACTCATGAATCTCTATAATAATTTAAGTCCTAATCCAAATGGTTTTACAGGTGAGTTTTTACCAGTCCATCTAAATGAATGACCTATACCATAAAAACTTCAAAACACTTAAGAAATAAACTTAGAAAGACTTTTGGGAACGGAAAAACATTTCATGAATGGGAAGAATCAATATTGTCAAAATGGCTATCCTTCCTAAATATCTAAATTCAATGCAATCCCTATCAAAATTCATACAATATTCTGCAAAGAATTAGAATACTCAATTATAATGTTTTTATAGAATCATGAAAGATCTTGGATTGCTAAAACAATACAGAAAAATAAGAAGCTGGTAGGTACCTCATTACCTTACCTAACTTGAAGTTAGGTAACCATAAAATTATTATAGCTCAACCTATATCTTACACCTTACACAAAAGTCAAGTCAAAGTGGATCAAAGACTTTGAGACCAGATCTGACTGTATAAAGTACATTGAGGAAAGTAGAACACTTTAATATCTAGAACTCAAAGAAATCATCAATGATATGATGCCAGTGGCAAAGGTCACAGAATAAAAAATAAACAAATAAGACTACAACAAACTAAAAAAATTTTTATGGCAAAAGCAACATAGTCTAAACCTAAAGATAGCTTAACTGAGTGGGATAAAATATTTTCACTCAACTTATCACATAAGTTTTTATATCCAAGATATATAAAATACTCATAAAGATAAAGATCTACAAAAAACAACAGCAATCTAATGCGTTTTTAAAAAGGCAGGGAGGAAATAAACACTTCTCGAGGATAGCCAATGATTGGCAAATAGGCTAATAATAAATGCTCATCATCATTTATTATTAGGAAGATACGAATCAAGACTAAAATGAGATATTTTCTTACATTAGTGAGAAAAAAATCTGTGTTGGCAGAGATGTGGTGAAATAAAAATAACTTTCATTTACTACTTTTGTAAAGATTGTCTTGTCTTACTCCTATGGAAACCAGTATGCAGTTCTTAATAAACCATACATGCTGAGATGTCATATGATTGATCAATCACACTTTTGGTTATCTCTCACAGAAGAAAAAAACATTCATTCAGAAGGATGTCTGCACACCATTATTCACTGCAGCATTCAATACAATAGGTAATATATGGAATTAACTCATATTTCCAAAGAGATATCAGTGGATCATGAAGATGCAATATATACATGCCATACCTGTATATGCATACATATATACATATACAACTCAGCTGTAAGGAATGATGAATCATGAAATAGCTGCAACAAAGAACTGTAAGACATATAAATAAAGTAAGCCTGTAAACAAATAAGTACTGGATCATATCTTTTATATGTGATATTTAGAATACCTGGATGAACAAATGCAATGCTTTAATGAGGTTGGATGGGGTCACCTTGATCATTTTGGCCCAACAGTATAGGGAGGAAAAAGAAAAATAGAATGGAGAGGAGAGATAGCGCCCATAGATAAGAAAAAAAAGGGTAGGGGGTCAAGGGAAAAAAGACATCAGTGCTCTTAAGGAATGATAGATCTAAATATCCAAAAAACAGAGTTAACTAAAATCATGAGACTCAAACATTAGTAACAAAACTTTATTTTTTGTTGTTGGAGAGTTGGGCCACAGCCAGCTATGGTCAGGAGTTACTCTTGTCTCTGAGCTCAGAAATCACTCTTGGCAGGCTCAGGGGACCATATGGAATTCCCGATATCGAATCCTATTTGGCTAGTGCAAGGCAAACTCCGTATCAGTTATTATAGCTCAGGCTCCAACAATCAAACTTTAAAATGTTCCTGTCAAGATGGGCTAGTGGGTAGTGGGGAGGTGTGAGGACTAAATGGAGGGATCTTGGGAACATTGGTGGAAGGAGGTAGACACGGGTGGTGGAACTGGTACTGGAAATCATAAGTATAAAACTTAACTGTGAATAACTTTGTAAATCACAGTGTTTTATTTAAAAAATAAAATAAATAATTCCAGTTCACTATCCAACCTGTGTGGAAAGCGAGGAAAGAAAACTGCTTGGAATTTAAAGGGGCCTTGGGGTAGCAATTACAAAGGCAGAAGTGGCAAAAATAATATCCAGTGTTTCATGGCAACAAAAGTTCCAGGGGCTCAATGCAAAGGGGTACTAAATAACGTTAAAAATATAATAACGTGGGGCCAGAATGGTAGCACATTGCTAGGGTGTTTGCCTTGCACACTGCTGACCCAGGACAGAAGTGGGTTCAATCCTCAGCATTCTATATGGACCCTGAGCAAGGAGCGATTTCTGAGTTCAGAGCCAGGAGTAATCCCTGAGCGCCGCTGGGTGTAGTCCCAAAAACAAAAACAATAAAAATGATAAAGTTATAACACTATATATAATAGTGTTTAGTACAAAGATGCAATTTTATTTTAAAAAATCTTTTGTTGCTCATTTTACATTATTTGAGTCTTTAACATCTTACATGACAGGAAAAATGCATCAACTGATAAAAATCTGAGTACGAAAATTATCTAAACATTTTATATCTAATCAATGATTAAGACAATTAAAATCTTCTGATTTTCTACTAGTTAGTCCTACAGGTTTTACAGGTCAGTTACTTCTTTTGCAAGTCAAATCCACTCTTCTGAAAATCAAATTTGTACACAAAAGAATTGCTTAAGCTTTATAAGACAAAAAAAATCCAATATAAAACTAATATTAAAATTAAACATTTTATAATATCAAGTTTTCATTTTTAGTTTATAAAGATGCTTACTTTAATGTGGTCTATAAGTTAAAATATATATGTATATCTATTAACTTTTGGCTCATCTGAAATATGTATATTTACATGAAAGTAGCTTTTGTAAATTTAAAATATTTTAAATGTAATCTTTATGTTTAAAGTCATGGAAGTCTGCTAATTGACAGCAGTATGTTTATGACATTGATCAACTTTGTGTGAATATTATATATTAAATGATTGCCTGTTTCGGGGCCCGGGAGATAGCATGGAGGTAAGGCGTTTGCCTTTCATGCAAAAGGTCATCAATTCAAATCCCGGTGCCCCATATGGTCCCCCGTGCCTGCTGGGAGCGATTTCTGAGCATGGAGCCAGGAGTAACTCCTGAGCACTGTCGGGTGTGACCCAAAAACAAAAACAAAAACAAAAAAAATGATTGCCTGTTTCATACTACACAGTAGGTATCCTTTACTACAAAGCTATATTGATAAAATTACCAAAGATTATGTTACTGCATTATTTCTCTCTATAGTATCATCCAAGGTAACATAAATTTAGAATAAATATCATATTGTAAGGAATTAATTTTATTTGTAAAGGACAAATAGTATCACTCATCTATGTGTTTTAAGAAAAATAAAAGTCATTTTTGCAACAATTCTCAGAGACAATGAGAGGAGGGCTGGAACTTCCAGCTCACTTCATGAAGCTCACCACAAAGAGTGGCAAGTTCAGTTATAGAAATAACTACACAGAGAACTACCATAATCGTGTGAATGAATGAGGGAATTGGAAAGTCTGTCTGGAGTACAGGTGGGGGTGGGTTGGGATGGAGGGAGATTTGAGACATTGGTGGTGGGAATGCTGCACTGGTGAAGGGGGTGTTCTTTACATGAACGAAACCTAATCACAATCATATATGTAATCAATGTGTTTAAATAAAGGGAAATATAAATAAAAATTTCCAAAAATGAAAAAATGCCAATCAAAACATTCAAGTAATAATAGATAATAAATTATTGCTTTTCTGTAGTAATTGGAATTATGTCATGAAGAATCATCATGGATGCTAAGACCATGGTTAATAGAATCATGGGTAAAAGAACACTAGAGGACTGGTGAGATAGCTCAATGGACTGAACATATACTTTGCATGCTGTAAGCCTAGGTTCCATCCTTATCAATACATGATCCCCTAAACACTTCGGAAAGCCTAAGTAATGAACTAGAATTAGTTTTCTGATATGGTCACAGATAAGTAAAAGTTTAGGAAATGAAATATTCACAAATTTTACTTCAAGATCCCTGTTAACTTGAAGGAAAAACAAACCTTTGACAATGGAGAAATATAATAAATACTATCTTCACCAAGAGATAGCATTTAATGTCACCTTGAGGCACAAATTGAGATCATGATGCACACAGTAACCTGAATCTCCCTCCAAATCCCAGTTTAGCCTAAAACTAATCATGAGAAAGTAATCAAATTAAATTAAGAAGCAGCTATAAAACAAAACATCATTATAAACAAAACATTTATAATGTTATATCTGAAAGAGAAAGGTTGAAAACTGATTTAGGTTAAAAGAGACAATTGGAGCAATTTGAATATGTATCTAATAGTGTATGTAATAACTAACATTGTTATAATGTTAAATTTTAAGTCTCATAGTTATATAAGAGTTTTCTATTAGGTGTAAAAGCATGAG
>PVKC010005102.1:0-34039 GCA_004027635.1 Crocidura indochinensis | reverse complement strand
CTCTTTTTTTTTTTTTTTTTTGTAGTTGTCACCAAATTTTTTTCTCCGTTTTTTTCTTATCCTTTTTTTTTTATCTCCAATGACGGTGGAATGGATGCTCAATCTACAACAAGCTGTAAAGTGGAGACCATTTGCACTAGCATTCTGGGGGGTAAAGGAGGGAGATATAGGATGCATACTGGGAACAGGGACGGAGGGAGGACAGCACTGGTGGTGGGAATGACTTTCATTCATTGGCACTATGTACCATAAATGATGCACTTTGTAATGCACTTTGGTCACAATAAAAATTTTAAAAAGTACAATAATTAGAATAATTATTGATTTTATTCAGACTGTACAACTACTAATTTGTGGAATAATATCAGATATTAATTACTCTTCTATTACCTTATTGTTTGACATCTATAGTTAAGGCTATTTCAATTTTAACATGATTGACATTTGGTATAAACTGTAACTTGTTGGTAAAAGAAAAATGTAAATTATGAGATGATTTGCATTAACCTATCCCATAAAAGCAGATAAAAATATCTTCTTATATTTCCAATGACTTAGGGTTCGGGGCAGGGTAGAAAAGAACAGTATGTATTTAGTTGATAATCAAATTTTATTTAACTAGCACAATATTAAACACGTCAAGAAGAGTATGCAATTGTGTTTAATTTTAGTTTACTAAGAAAGAGAATGGTAAAACAATTATAAAAATGTAGAAATAACATGATGCACTTGACTATATAATAAATAAGGACATGGTATAAGTGCTCATGATAATTTATTATTATCATAAAAATGTTCTCAAGTCCAAAAATGTTTTTAGTTTACTATAATAATTCTAATGCTATGGTAGCAGATTAATTAACTGATAATCTTTGGGCACTGAGTAACAGAAATTCTGTATGTTGTGGTAGGCAACTTTCAACAGGAATTATTGAACCTACACTGTATATAAAAATGGCATAAAGATGAGAGCAGTTTGAAGATGAGGCAACACATTTTTATTTATTTATTTATTTATTTATTTGGTTTTTTTATTTTTTGATGGGTCTTGAAAACTGTATTATTAACATGCTGGCAGGTTGAAAGATTGTGAGCTTATGCCCTCAACATAACTATTCTCTTTGCAGGTCAAAATATGGAGTTTTATAGGAAAAGAACAGGGGGACTGATAGGTTTCAAGACAAACAAATTCATCCTGAGTTGATCCCTTTAGATACCTTTATTTAAAAAGATTGCAGCTTTATAATTTACTACAAAGGTATTATCTTATGAATTCATTCAATTTATTTATATCAATTTTACTTGATTCACAATATTGTTATAAGTAGAGTTTCAGTCATACAATAATTCCAACTTTACAACTACTGTCAATGTTAGCTTCTCTCTACCACAGACATAATTCATCTGAATTACAAAATTAAATAAAGGACAAAGACAAAAACGTGCCCTAATCTTGAATCTTTGGGCTGAGTTGGGGAACTTTGAGTAATTTCAGTCTACTGTCAGTTCTTACATTTCTGTGGAAGTAATGACCTCAAGTAAAATGGGCTGCTTCCTGCTGAAAAAAACTATTACCTTTAATTGGAAAACTTGAATAAGAAAAATCTGTTACATATATTTCTCTTTTATACTTATTGTTTTAATCTTACTATCAAATATTCAAAAGAAGAAGTGTGTTAACTCACTCTTGACCATTTTATGATGAATAGGTAAGAAAAAGGATGAGGTGGAAGGAATAAAACAAACTGACCTGGTGAGAAAATATCTCTCTAATGATAAGCTATGTTCCATGTCCAGAGTGCCACTGGTGAATATAACATTTTACCCAATAAATAATTTGGGGTGACAGAATTTTGAGCTTTACAATCACAGTGTTGGAATTTCTTGAGAGGTGCCACAATTTAGAAGTTGTTTTTGTCCAATTATTTTATAGAATCAGTTGAAGATAAGGCCTTTTCTTTTCTTTCTTTTTTATTTTTCTGCTCTTTCTTTTTTATTCATTCTTTTCCTTCTTTTTTCTTCCTTTTCTTTATTCTTTTTGTACTTATCTTAATTTTTCTTTCTTCTTTTTTCTTCTTCCTTCCTTCTTTTCCTTCTTTTATTTTGTTTCTTTCCTTCTTCTTTCATCTTCTTTTCTGTCCTCTTTCTTCCTTCTTTTCTCTCATCTCCATAATCTTTCCCTAATCTTCCCCCCCTTCCTTTGTCTTCCTCTTCTTTTTTCTTCTTCTTTGTGGCCACATTTAGCTGTGTTTGCCTTTTTTGCATAGCTCTGTGCATAGGTATGATTTCTAGCAATGTTCTGGAACCCTATATGTTGATAGACACTAAGTCAGCCACTATGAAAACAAACACTTTATCACTATTGAATGTCTCTGGCCTCAAAGCAACGCTTAATGGTCTTTAAATATCTAAATTTTAGTGATTTTGAAGAGTGTTTTTAAGATAACATGTATCATTCTGGATTTCAGACATGATTGGGAAGCATAATATTTTAACTAAATGATTCTCAGTCCCAAAC
The DNA here is from genome assembly GCA_004027635.1 of Crocidura indochinensis. Classification (NCBI taxonomy): domain Eukaryota; kingdom Metazoa; phylum Chordata; class Mammalia; order Eulipotyphla; family Soricidae; genus Crocidura; species Crocidura indochinensis. The sequence goes on along the minus strand of PVKC010005102.1, from coordinate 31,521 downwards.
ATTGTGAGACATTGTTTTCTATATGCCAAAATATTCAGAAACTATAGTCTAAAACTTAGGTATGTTTTATACAATCTGTCATTGCAGTAAATTAATGTTGCGAGGAAAGAAAGGATTTCTATACTACAAAGAAACTAAAATAATAATTAGCATTACTCAGTTCACCAACTAAAGTTCAGGAGCATTTAAAATAATTTTTCTTGCCACTCACAGAATTATTCTTATTTTCTTATTGAAATAACAGAAATAATAATACTGAAATCATTGCTTACTATGACTAATGCATATGGTATATTTTTTCCAAGAAAAATCTAGGAAAGCAGGAAATATTTTGCCACTCTCAATTCACATCTAATCATACTAATGAAGAGAATAAAATATCAAGTTTCAAGCTAATTGTTGATTTACTATAAGTTACTAGAATAAAAGAGGTCAAAATATTGAACGTATAATACTGAAATTAAGGTGGAGAAACTACAAAAGCATCAAAGGCAATTACACTTATGAAACATAAAAATACAATTAGAAAATCTAATTAAAAGTTTATAATGCAGGGTAATCATGAAGCTTTGACTAATAGTTTTCTTGGTTTATAGGTCAGTATTTATCAAGCCATTTCACAATTCTAGAAATTATTGTTGCAGTTCTCTTAAAGTTGAACAAAATCTTAAACTTTCAAATACATTGAAAGTACTTTCACACTTCTTGATGAGATAGTGAATTCTAAAGCTAAAACAGACCAGACTATATGCTAGTTTCCTGCTACTTGAAAAGCATTATGGGGCTTTTAGTCTTCAACTATAATATTTTATTTGGGTGATAGCATTAAAATAATGGCTGAAAATTGCTACTAACACTTGAGTCATAATTCTGTGTTGCTAAGAAATAAAATCAAGTATTCTTCATCACTGTTAAAAATAAATAATACAGTTTTGTTTTTATAGCAAATGGCCGAGTAATTCACTGTAACTTAGACATGCAAATTGTATGTCTTAATTAACTTAATTGGTCAATGGCAGATAAAAAGATAATTTCATTAAATCAGTTTTGTGGTTTTTTTTTTTGTTATTTGCTTGTTTTTTGTGGCCACACCTGGTGAAGCTCAGAAGTTACTCCTGGCTATACACTCAGAAATTATTCCTGGCTAGAAGGACCACAAACTGCAGTTTGTCCTAGGCTAGCATTTGCAATGCAAATGCCCTACCACTTATGCCACCACTCCAGCCCCCTACATCAGTTTTAAATATGAATTTGACTTGTGCATTAGGTGAATCAACTAGATAGGTTTTATTTTCATTGTGTGAATAATTTTGGAATCAAAGTTATGAATTTATAATAACATTAAGATAATGCCTCCTTTATCCAATAAATGCTTACTTTCTTGGTATTTAGCAGAGTGACTATATTTTGCTCTGGAATCATAGTGGTTATGAACACAGACAAGATAAATAACTAAAAGGAAATTAAAATGTTCACGTGGAAATCTATAGAAAAAATTTGTATGCTTTGTAGGTATTTTAATTAAGATAAACTTTGCAATTATTATCATGTATATATCACTTTATATGTGGAATATATCGTAGAAGAAAGAACAATTAGAATATTGAGGATTTTTTGTTTTAAACAAATTATCCAGCTAAGTTGATAAGATACACTTTAGCATGCTAATAATAAATAGATAGTATTATTCCAGGTCCTATCAGGAAGGTAAAGACCTGATGTTTAAATAGCTTGTTTAAGGTTAGTAATTAAAACACAAGGCAACTAAGACTAAATATTGGATCTACTTTTGCTACAGGAAAAGTCCTTTTACACAGTATAATGTGAAAAAAATATATATACATAATAAATACTTATGAATACTATTCCTATGCATATATTCTTATTCAAATTTAATATGAAGTATATGTATCATTACTTGAGAACAAATAAACATTGGTGCACTGGTACTTCCTTACTATATGATCTTTTTATATCTTTGACTTTAGTTTCTTCAAGTTTTCAAGCCTGGAATGATTTGTCACCAAATGTTTAAAACTGTTTGAGATTGTTGGCTCAAAGTGTGGTTAAATTACAGGATAAGGCAAGGCCAAGGGAAAAGCACACCCCAGGAGGGAAAATGGATTCCAAAAGCCGAGAAAGGAATTGATGTGGGTATTCATATTTCTCTAGCCACGGCAAAATCTTTTCAATTGTGAAATAATGGACATGTGTCTGCATTTTATCTGTTTTGATTTGGCTTATTTAGTATAAACAATGCAGAGTTTAATGACAAAGGTCACTGTAATTATTTTCTCTGCCAAAATCTTGGAAGACTAATATCTTGGAAACCTGTCAGTGAAACACAGTGTCCATCTAAAAATAAATAAATAAGTCATTTAATGTAAGCAAAGCAGTACATTGAATGTACATACCTACTGTGATGTTTTCTGAAGCGTTAGAAACAAACTCTATTCTGAGTCCGTAGAGGTATCTCATTTTCTAAAGACAAGCAGTCTTGGCATTTGTCTTGATTTCCCTATTGCCAGTTGAAATGACATCCAGACATTTGGGGGCTTAGGAAAATACTATGTGTGGTTTATTTTAATGTATTCATCTCTAGGATTCTGTTACCACAGAGCTGTCCCATCTCTTCTTCCACCTGCACATTTTCCTCTTCTCCCTGTGGCTAGAAAGCCAAATACCATGGGCCAAAAATATTTTCAATAGAAATACCAGGAAAATGCTGTTTCTAATGGCATTGGAAATGCAAACAGAACGAATGCCAACATCATGGTAATCTTAAATCCAATTCTCCATAGAAGGGAGGTATAAGCCTAGTTGAATACAGTAGGAAGAGAATTTCTGCTTTCCAAAAGTAAAACTTTAGAGCAATATCTATTTTCATGTTTTTAAAGTGAAATATGTCACATTTCCTCTTGATAGATGAATGCCTCTACGATTTCTCAGAATTTGTTTTTATCAAGAATAAGTTCAGGAATGTTTTAAAGTCTTTGCTCAAAATAATTATTCATTGTCTATTTATGTATTCAGTATTCTTACAGAAGAAGAGCAACTGCTTTGTTTATGGCTTAAGAGTGAGAATGTTATATATCGCTGTGTCCATTTAACTTTTCAGTTAAAGTCTCATTCAAGAAAATGAAAGCTTATTTCATTTCTGTTTCCATAATCCAAGGTATATTTGTAAAACTTCATATCCCAGAGACTTATAATCAGTAGGGAAGTTAAATATAAATTTATGCTAAGAAGCATAAATATGGTTTTGAAAGAGCAAACCACATTAGTGATGTGACTGTTCTTTGTTATTAAAGTTTGTAATGGTAACTGTATAAGACATGATTTAGGGAGGTAGAATTGTTCAGTAGGAAGTGATGTCTACACAGTCACTCAGATAAATAAGTGGAACATCGATAAGTAAAAGAAAAATTTAAATATATGAGTATAAAATACAGAAGGAAACAGTAAATGAAACACATCCTATCCTGTTAAATGACTATTATGCACTTCAATTCTAGGTATGATGTGCTACCTTGCAATAGAGGGAAACAAACAGTTTTAGAGTGCATTAGTCATAATATCTAAGACTAGAATTAATCTGAATAAAAGAATTAATAAAAAGATGAATAAATTAATCTTAACCTTACTGAAGAACTTCATTTTCATGAGAATAATATTTCTAAATGAGACATTTAAACATTCTACTAAATAATTATACTCACACTCTCATCAATGATGCTTACCAAAGAACAAAGTCCAAATAACTCTTTGCTAAATGAATATTTACCAATAAAGTGTCACATAGAGCTTACATTATATAAATTAAATAAAATTAAACAAAATAATAGTGATAGATAATATGTAGCCAATAAACTTTGGTTATTTGAAATAATAAAAGATATATTTTTTCTCCTTTTTTCCAATTAAAATATTTACCAATGTAGTTTTCATTAAATTTAAATGTATCTTATATTATTTTTATCCACAAATTATATTCCAGTCAACTATGTTTCTCACTGTTAGATGTATATTATTAATGTTTCTACCATCTCTTTCTACACTTAAACTACCTCTTTTCCATATTATTTCCCTCCTCTCCTTTAAAAATTCTTCCTGGGTCCAGAGCGGTGGCACATGTAATAGTGCATCTGCCTTGTATGTGCTAATCTACAATGATCCCCAGGTGTCTCATAAGGTTCCGCAAGCCAGGAGTGATTTCTAATCATATAGCCAGGAGTACACTCTAAGTGTCACTGGATGTGGCCCCCCAATAAAATTAAATAAAAAATAAAAACCCTTTCTTTCCTCAAGTTGTAGCTTAATTCAAATACTTGAATTTCAAAGAATTCCCCAATCCTTGAGAGAAGAATTGGCATTTTCTTTCTATTAATTGCATCAACAAAATTCACATTTTTTGTTGGTATATAGATTTCTCAATTTTGTTTTCATTTTATTCATGAGTAAATTTCTTTCTGTTACATCTTTACTTCCTAAATACAAGGTATATTTCCTACACAAGTTTAAAGATCATATTATATAAAACGATTTCTCTTAGAAAAATTCTGAATATTATTTTGGGGGGATATCAGTTCTGGTAAAGTTTTAGTCAAGGATTTGGAAGCATTTTGTGGATACCTTAGAAAGACATTGATAAATATTCTTAAATTTATAATTATTGAGTGTTAGAAGGCTATATAAACTATTCAGGGGGAAATAAGGGAGAGAGAGAAAGAGAGAGAGAGAGAGAGAGAGAGAGAGAGAGAGAGAGACGCAGAATAGTCTCACTCATCTATGGGTTTTAAAGAAAATAAAGGTCATCAGAGACAATGACAGGAGGGCTGGAACTTCCAGCTCACTTCATGAAGCTCACCACAAAGAGTGGTGAGTGCAGTTATAGAAATAACTACACAGAAAACTACCATAATCATGTGAATGAATGAGAGAACTGGAAAGCCTGTCTGGAGTACAGGTGTGGGTGGGGTGGGAGGGAGGGAGACTTGGGACATTGGTGGTGGGAATGTTGCACTGGTGAAGGGGGTGTTCTTTACATGACCGTAACATAATCACAATCATATATGTAATCAAATTGTTTAAATAAAGAAAAAAATCTAAAAGAAAATTATTGCAAATTTTCACTTACTGAAAGAGATTAGTATTATACAATAATCATTTCTTCTCTTGTAATAGGCCACTTAAAATCTTATAATATTATGTAAACCAGGGTAAAATTTGCAGCAGTCTCAGCACTAGAAAATAGGATAGCATGTTATATTCTATAAAATTACGTTATATTAGAAAGTCTTTCTGTGGTTTTGGAGGTGTATTATTTATTTCTTTATCCAGAGAAAGTATCCAATAAGACACTACATATAGAACTGCATATATTATGAATTAGTAAATAATGTAATTATATTAACATTAATATATAATTCTTTTATGTGATATATGTATGTGGAAAGAGATTTTAAAAATAAATTCATTTCAACTGTGGGGACAGGAAAATTTCAAATTTGTAAAGCAGGTTTTCCTGCTAGAAAATCAGTTTATGTTTCAAAGTCTAAAGATTAGAAACAGTACAACAAATTGAAACCCAGACAAAATATTTATTTCTGTTTAGAAGTCATGAGGCAAAGAAGCCTCTTCTCTGTGAGTATGACTAATTGAATGAGGCCTGTTCACATTAGTGAAAGTAATTTGCTTAGTTAGAGCCAATTGATTACAAATGTTAACATGTAGAATAAAAATAAAACCAGGGAGATAGGTCAAAGGGCTGAAATGCATGCTTTGCGTGATGGAGTCCCAGGTTTGATCCCTGGCCCAGATATGCTCCCCCAACTCCAAATTTATATACACAGTAACATCAAGACTGTTTATTAAATAACTGAACACCTTAACCTAATTATGTTGACAATAAATTAACCAACACATACAGTATTAAATTAATGGAAACTCTGCTCTGGAAAACTGGTATTGGACTCATGATACTTTTTTTAAAAAAAAAGTGGGAGATACCAAGATCTCTAGATACAAAGGTCCGATTTCACCATTCACTACAGAACAGAAGTTTCCCATACACCACAAAAGAATCTAGGTGAGAGTAAATGAACATGTATGGAGTCTGTAGTTATTCCCATGACAGTATACGTGAAGGGTGGAGAAATCCTGTATCTCTTAGGACAAGGAAATTCCCTTTCTAATTTCCCCAATATTTATTGTGCCTGTGCAGAAAAAAAAGAAGCAGCACAAAATAATTTTTTCTGATTTTGTTATCGTTCTTTTTTTTTTCACTTTTTATGTGCTCTGCTTTGTTTTTATTTAAGGACCATGGTTATTGTGTGGTTGGTTGTATTTATTGTTGTAGTGCTTTTTGGATTTTTTTGTTTGATTTTTCTTTTTGTATTGTTGTTGTGTTTCTCTCCCTGTTCCCCTTTCTTCTCTCAAACTGATATGTATAGCTTCTAGAAGGACTCTGCCCTTTTTGGCTTGTTTATTTTTATCCAATTTTATTTTTTTTCTTTTCTTTAAATAGAACCACATAACTTGAACCATCTTGTTCCACCTCTCAAATTGAGGGGGAAATAATTGAGGGTACCAAGACCAAACAGTTGTATGATCACTAAGTAGTAAAAAGAATGATCAGACTTAAACACCAAAACCAAAGCCAAGGACAACAGAAATGAAACCCAATCTACAACAAGTTAGATACAGAGGGGACCACTTATACTAGCAGCCTGTGGGGTAAGGAAGGGGGATATGGGATGCATGCTGGGAACAAGGGTGGAGGGAGGACAAATTTGGTGGTGGGAATTCCCCTGATTCAATGTCAATATGCACCTAAAATATTACTCTGCAAGATATGTAATCCACTTTGGTCATAACAAAGAGTATTATTATAAAATAAAAAGTGGAAGATGAACCTTAATAATCTCCTAAAGATTAAGTTCACCAGTCTAAATTGGTGAATATTATAGCTAAAAACTTACGTTAGGTAGCATAGTTGTTTCATGAAGTCCACCTTGCAAGTGGTTGACCTGAAAGTCAGGAAACTACCAGCATCCCAGAGATATGCTGATATCTAAGTACACTGTTGGCAATTGTGTTTACATAGAAGTGTTCTACAAAGTCTATTCTGAAGGAATGCTACTTTTATGTGATACACATATCAATGGCTATGTTTTATTTAATCACATAAAGACAAGAAAATGCATCTCAGATTCTTTAACCTGTATTTAGTTCCACAAGAAATGCATTAAATCATTTAGAGACTGATAAGAAAGGGGGAACTGACAAAACTTTCAAGAAGTTACCATTAGAGTTAGATCAGAAAAATAATTATTTCTGTACATAGATCTTTATCATAATATACAGCATTTAGTAAGAAGCACAGTCTAAGCTTTGCTTCATTATTGTAACTATTATATCCAAAGAATTTTATTCCTGATTATCTTGTTGAAAAGTGCATCTACAATTAAAAATCATTTTAGAAAAATGAAAAAACTATAATAGAACAATGAGACTCTCAGAAAGGCTAGATTTTAATATATCTTAATGATAAGTTATTATTTTGTAGAATTAGCTAATAGAAAAGGTAAGAAACATATGGAAAGTATAAAAACACAGTTGCAAGTGATATAAATGGAGTGGGTCATGCAAGATTTTATGAGAAATATTAGTAACAAGGAAGAAAATTACACAAGGAAGAAAATTTATCTTTTTCTGAAATATAAAAGGTTTAAGAGATAGCTATGAACAACTCAACTTACAAATCCAAAATGTAAATGGTAGTAAAATTAAAATAAAAACAGTATTCAGAGAAACAGCAGAATATTCTTCCAATATATAAAACGTAGCTGTTAGATTCTAAATTAATTTTCTCTATATTATCTACCTTAAGGAAGAGAAAATTGCACCTAAATACAGATGTGAGCTGCTATCATATTCAATGAAGTAGTAGGAAAACAGCTGAGGTGTCTTCTATAGGAAGGACATGTGACTACTATCATTTGGGGCCAGGAGATATCAGAGAGAAAATGTGGATTTTTGGTGGAATGAAAGTAAATCCTTTTTTATTTTTCTGTCACTGGACACTGAGACCTGGATGAAATATTTCTGATGGTGCCAGATGGATACTCTATCAAAACAAAACACTCAAGAATTTATAAACATATTTTCTATAGTAAGAATAGATTTGAAGGCCCGGAGAGATAGCACAGCGGTGTTTGCCTTGTAAGCAACCGATCCAGGACCAAACGTGGTTGGTTCAAATCCCGGTGTCCCATATGGTCCCCCGAGCCTGCTAGGAGCTATTTCTGAGCAGACAGTCAGGAGTAACCCCTGAGCACCGCCAGGTGTGGCCCAAAACCCAAAATACAAAAAAAAAAAAAAAAGATTTGAAACAGCACAAATATTTAAATAATATTAAGTTATTTTAATTTTTAAAGAGAGAATATTTTTTTCTGACTATGGGGACACAATCAACAAAGAATTATTTATGGCTGCATCTTCATGGATGAGTCCTAGTCTTGCTAGAGGATCGAGTGTGTTGCCTGGGATAGAACAAGGTTGCCTTCATGCAGTGCAAGTGTCTTATGCCTATATTATCTCCCTGACACCAATTACATATTTTGAAAGAAGAAAGTGGCATCTAGAACTCCATTTGGATGAGTTTTTGTTTTTATTTTAGTTTGAGATAGGATCAGGAGCAAAAGTATTTTGAAAATTCAACTTTTTGAAATATTTTTGTATGCTATATTTGATATTAATTTAAACATTTGTGAAATGTCATTGAAAAACTACAACGAAAATGAAAATGTTTAATAGTACATCTATATGAAAATAAATACTTCATAAAAGAGAAAGAAAACATTAAAATGTGATAATGCAAAAATAACAAACATGAATTATAAAATGTTGATGATGTTTATGAAAGGATTAAATGATTAAATAGAAAATTACTGTCGGATTGTGTTAAATCCATTATAATGCTTACAATATGACCAATTAAATTTGAATTTGTTAGATAAAATAAGAACCTTAGGTGATAAAAATAAACAAGAAATATGAAATAATAGATAAAGAAAATTAATATTACTAAATGAGACAGTTATTTAAAATTACTAAGTGGCAAAATTCCTAATGAAATTCAACATTCTTTTTTATTTTGTTTTTGGAACATCTCCAGTGGTGTTCAAAGATTGTCTTGGCTTTGCTTTCAGGAATCATTCTTGACATACTCAGGGGACCAAATATATTCTTGATTTTAAACAAGGGGTAGTCACATGCAATGCAAGCACCCTACCAACTGTATTGTCTTGTCAGACCTTAAATTTCAACTTTCAAGATTATATTCATTTGCTAAGACAAAGAGAAAAAGAAAGTTATCCGAAATACTAAGGAAAAATGATTGATTCTTTCTTGCAATTGATTTTAGAAGGTATATTATTCTACTAATATTCAAGTCCAAAGAGAACCAATTTTTTGTTTGTTGAAGAATAACTAGTGTATGAGAATATAAAATCAACCAGTATGTGGTGGTGCTACAGGTAATTCGTCTGCCTTGCAAGCGCTAGCCTAGGATGGAACGTGATTTGAACCCCTGGCATCCCATATGGTCCTCCCAAGTCAGGAGAAATTTCTGAGAGTATAACCAGGAGTAACACCTGAGTGTCAACAGGTGTTATCCCAAATCAAAACAAAACAAAAATTTTCCTTATAAAATGAAGAATGTTAAGATTCTATTGTATATAGGACATTATAAAAATAGATTATATTTCTACAGCAAAAAACATAATAAAGTAAACAAAGTAGTGTTACCTATTCTGATCAAGTGATAAGTTTAGAAAATTATAATCAATTTTAGTTCCATTTATGTTGCAGCAAATTACGTGATTGCATCATTCCTTATAGCTATGTAGTATTTCATTGTTTATATGTACCATATTTTCATCATACACTCACCTATTGTTAGATATCTAGGTTGAATCCAACTCTTAGCGAATGTACTCAGTGCTTTGATTTGTTTTATAATAATAATTTTTATTTTGATCAAAGTGACTTACAAACTTTTCACAGTAATATTTTAGGTACATAAAGACATTGAATCAGGGGAATTCCCACCACCAAAGTTGTCCTCCCTCCACCCCCATTTCCAGCATGCATCCTATATCCCCTTCCCATACCACGCCCCCCAGCTGCTAGTATAAGTGGTCCCCTCTGTGTCTAGCTTGTTATAGATTAGGTATCGATTCTGTTGTCATTGACTTGGATTTGGTGGTTTTATGAACAACGGTGTACAATTGAATGAATGTTATTTATTGTCTTTGGAACAGATACTCTAAAGTGGAATTTCTCAGTCACATGGCAGCTCAATTCTGAGTTTACTGAGAACCCTCCATGTTGTTTTTCAGACCAGACAACATTCAATCAGCAATGGATGAGAGAAACTTTTTTACTACCTCCCTCCTAATAGATTGATCCCTATTTTTTTGGTATGTGCCATCCTCAATAATGCAAGATGGTACCTTATAGAACTTGATTTCGATTTCCCGAACATTAAGTGATGATGTATACTTTTCCTTGTGCCTATTGGCAGTTTTTTTTCTTCCTTATAGAGGTGTCTGTACATTTCCTCTCCCAATTTGTTTTGTGTTTTTAGGTTTTGTGCAGTTAACTTGTGAGTACTTCACATATCCTAGATATCAACACTTTATCTGATGTGTCAAGTGCAAATAGTTTCTTCCACTCAATTACATGTCTATTTATTTTAGCCCATATTTCTTTTACCATTGATAAACCTTTAAGCTTGATATAATTCTGTTTGTTCTGACTTGAATATTTACCCTTTCCATTGGCATAGATCATTAAAGACTCCTTTGAGGTCTGTCTTGGAGAACTCTGCCGATATTTTCCTCAGATTACCTTAAAGATTCCGGTCTAATCTCAAGGTCTTTTTTAATATACATTACTTTATTTATTTATTGGTTTTTAGGTGACTCTCAGGGGTTACTCCTGACTATGCACTCAGAAATCGCTCCTGGCTTGGGGGACCATATGGGACTCTGGGGATTGAACACAGGTCCGTCCTGGGTCAGCTGAGTGCAAGGCAATTGTCCTACCACTGCACTATCGCTCAGGCCCCTAAATATACATTACTTTATTTAAAGACTGTGTATCACATAGTTGCCAGAGTTGATTGAAATATATTTAATTCGAAGTAGTGGGAGTAAAATAAATAAAAATAATTAAAGAGTATAGCAAGGAGAAAATTTGCAAAAACCATCATCTTTTGTTGCTAATTGACCATATTGTTATTTCTTTTGTTTTTGAACATAAGCTAGCTTCAGATACACATTGATGGTGATGAAGAGCCATTAGTGAAGCAATGACTGTGCATGATGGATGTAGAAGACATGGCTACAAGAATGGCTCTCCTATTGAGATCACCAGATTTCAGGTGTGTGGCCATCGTACTCATAATTTTTCACAGCTTGGTTTATGTCTTTTTCAAGAACAGTAAGTGAGTATATAGTATGGGCTGAATGCAGACATGGCAACTGTATTTAAGAATCTCAAGTCTTTGATCAACTTTGACTTGATTTTCTGTATGTTGTAATATATACATCCAATTTAAATTTTTGCACATAATAAGGCTAGAGCAATAATACAGCGGGTAAAGCATTTGCTTTGCATGCAGCTGACCCAGGTTCTTACCCAGGCATCCCATATGGTCCTCCAAGTCTACCAGGAGTGATTCCTGAGTGCAGAGCCAGTAGTAACCTCAAAGCATCATCAGGGGTGGCCCAAAAACCAAACAAAAATTCTGTTACACACGGTTATCCAATTGTCTTAATACCATTTATTAAACAGCCTGTCTTTATTCTATTTCATGTTCTCAGTTCTTTTGTTAAATATTAGTTGTTATCATACTTGGGGATTTGTCATTGAATATTCTATTGATCTAAAAGTCTGTCTTAGTTCCAGTATCAGTTTTCAATATACAGTATAAAATTTAGATCACGACGGCTTTTAGTACAGCTTTTAATTATATAATGAGATGCCTCCTACTTTCTTGTTTCGTTGTTGTTTGTTTTTCATAATGGTTTTTTTTTATCCAGGGTCTTTAATGTTGCCACACTTTTAAGATGTGAGAAATTTTACAAAATAAAACTCAAAACATTAGTGAGTCAAACAGTCAATTCAATTTAATGGCATGCTACTAACAGTATCACATCTCAAAACTTCACTTAGAAAGCAAATTCTAATTTTGAATCAACTTATTGAAACAGAGAGAGAGAGAGAAGTTGAAATACTTTCAATTTTCCACTAAACATGTATTACATTTTATTTTATTTTTATTGTTAACTCGCTTTTATTCCACCACCACCCCATGCTTTTCTTTTATTGAAACATTGATATCTGCAAAGTCCTTCCTAATTGAGTTTGAGACATACAATGGATCAGGACCATGTTTATCGAGTTTTGGTTTTAGATTAACTTAAAACTAGTCAAGCAAAATACAATTCTTAAAGCAAAAAAGTGGGTACGGTTCTTGTCATGCACACGGTCAACCCAGATTTTATCCTAGCATCACATCTGGCCTCCTGAGTCCTGCAATGATGATCCCTGAGAAAATAAAGAGATAAGAATAAGTCTTGAGCACTACCAATTATGATTTCCCAAACAAATAAGTAAACAAAAATCCCAACTGAAAGAAATAAATATTTTTTCCTTAAAAAGAATTTAAACTTGGGGCTAGAACGATAGCACAGTGGCCTTTCACATAGCTGATATAGGATGGACCTCGATAAGATCCGTAGCAACTCTGAGCCAGGAGTTTTTCTTTCTTTTGAGCTTTTCTTTCTTTTCTCTTCTTTCTTTTTTCTTTTCTTTCTTTTCCATTTTTCCTTTTATTTTTTAATAACTAGTTTTATTTTATAAAATCTTTATGCAAGCACCATGATTACAAGCATGATTGTAGTTGGGTTTCAGTCATAAACAGAACACCCCCCCTTCTGAGCACACAGAAAGGAGTAACCCCTGAGCGTTACCAGGTATGTCCCCACCCCTCAAAAAAACCTTTAGGATTGTACATCTTACAAAAAAGAAAAAATATATTTAATTTGAATAGGATAGAGCTATCGATATTTAATACACAGAAGAGAAATGCTATGAGTTAATTTACCTCATTTAAGCCTACCACTAATTAAGGCCAGATTGATGTTATAGGGATAAAATGCTTGCTTTATACATGACTAAGCCCAGCGCATGCCAGGACTCATCCCTGATCACTACTGGTTTGGGTCCCCTCTCCCCAATAAAAATGTTACCCTAATTAAATGAATACAAATTGTCCTTAAAATGTTCCCAATAATGTCAAGATTAGATTATTTTCAACTTTTTAATACAAAGTTGATGCAACTATAAATTGCTCTATAATTTCCAGAAAGAAGTTTGGCAAAACCCATCAAGAGGTTTCAACAGAATCTTAATCCATTTATAAACTAGTTACACTTCTAGGAAACCATTATAAAAAATGTTCTGAAATATCGGCATATGTCTGTGCCAAAACTTTTATCAACATGTTAAACAACTAAGAAATTATTAAGATATGTTATCTTCATGTTATATTATTCATATATCAAAATATTTACCAAGATAGTTAAATGACATGGGAAAATGAAAGTGATGTCATGCAGATTTAAAAAATGACTCCAGTGACATTCGTAATTATACATCCATATGTATATATTACCACTATCACCACCCACACAATTTTTTAGGAATGAATATATTTATCTATTTTTCACATCATCATGAAATATTTTAAGTTTCACTCAAATACCTTATGAAGTATAAAGAAAAAATCATTTGATGTGTGGTCCAAAAATATCATTATATTATCATACACCTTGAAGCAAGCAGTTTGGTTTCAGTTATAATAGTTGAGGCATTCCCAAATAAAAGTAAATTTTGGAGAAATCGTTTGTACCATTGTGTAACCTTATCCCTTTTCCATAGACACAACATATATACAGACACATTATGCAGAGCAATATATGCATAATGAGTCTAAAACATTTTAATCAGTCCCTTAATTTTCTTAGCCAGGAGATTATTCCTTATTTATAAATTGACAGTGCATCCTACTTAATCCTACATAGTCTAATTGTATATATTTTCCTTGACATAATTTTTGATAGCATTTCCCTTGAATATTAAGTGTGACATCTTTGGGTGACAAAGCTGAGGACAAATTTTAGTTTGATTCTTTGGAATACTGAGTTTAGAGAGGTTTCACTCTTTGACTAAACCCAACAGTTTCAATTTAAATACTATTTTAGATCAGTCCTTCTGGCTTTCTTTAAAACTATTACTAATCACTGTTTTTAATCAGCTAGTGACTTTTGGAGAGTCACTCTAGTAGATGATTAAGATATAAATATATGAAATACAAAAACACATATAACATATATTTATATAAAATATAATTATATGAAAGTAAATATATGACCAGGAAAGAATTCTTTTCTTATTCATTTTATAATTGACTCACATAAAAATAAAAATGTCTGAAAATGAATCAGGAGGTAAAGACTACAACAGAAACAACAGGCTGCACATATTCTTATGTAGGTAATGATAATCCAGAATAAAATGGTATTGCCAAAAATCTAGTATGCAGATGTAGGAATACAAAGGGATTACTTAGGGAATGTGAGACCTCAATATTAAGTTAATAAATAAGAATGGAAAGAAGATAAGGGGTAATATGTTAAGATAGGGGAATAAAAATTCAGATTTTTATTCTGAATTAGAGACTGAGATGAACTACAGGAGCACATTGAGTATGGATTCATAGGTTGTTCAAATTTATACAGTGGTAGAAGAAAAGCATTTGATTTACAAAGCAGACTCATAAATGAAGCATGCTATACTCAAAATCAACTCATGGTGATGATAAAATGTAATTTAAATATAAGAATAGATCCAGGATACAGTTTGAAACTTGCTTAGAAAAAAGGATAACACACAAGACCTAGAACTCAAGATAGTTGTATTCCTTACGGGAAGTAAGGCTGTCAGTCAAAAACATAAAATAGAGTTGTATCTTGATGAGAAAATGAGAATAATGAGAAAGCATCCCAAATTCTGAGACTCTGGGGATAGAGTTGGTGCCTAGAATTTACCATAATGGTCTCTGAGGCTCCTTAATGACTTAATTCTTCATTTTGAAAAGCATCAAAAACCTTGGTGGTGAAATCGACTTTCCTAAAGAGACCTGGCTAGGCAGGCAGAAGGAACAAATATACAACAGGGGCTGGAAATGAAAAATAGAGGAAAGAGAGGATAGAGATCCAGAAAACTAAAAGATACTTGAAAGTTTATATCAAAAGACTTTCATTTTCCTGAAACTAAAAGTTTACAACCTGTGGAAACCAAGCAAAATTTCTTTGCTTAATTATTTAAATAAAAATTGCTAGCTATGAATTGAAATAGAAAAGGTCAGTCATTTTCCCAGTATTGTCACAATTATTAAGTACAATGTTAAGAAATATTTATGCTATTAAGAAATGGGATAAAATAAACAATGTTTTGAACAGATGTTTTCTGCTACTCTGCCTGGGAACAGCTGATATATATAGGAAGCCTAGTCTAAGACCTAGTTCAAAAACAATATTTTAGTTGGACCAAATACTCTTGTGATTTACACCTAGCATTATCCTTAACTTTAACTAGAAGCCAAATTTTAGCAACAAAAAGAAAACTGTGTAATTTCCTGGTACTGGCAATATTAAAAAAAAAAAAAAGGCGAAGGAGACATTTCTAAATGCCAAGGGAGCTTTCCCATCTTGTCGTTAGCTGTCTGTGGGTTGATAAAACCTGGTGCTGACCCAAATCCTACGGTTTCCCATGTTTCTTGCTAATCCATTTATGATAAGCAACTGACCTAAAAATCTGAATCATATATCTCCATTCTGAATCATTTGTACATGTTTTATAACACTCAAGTGTAGTTGAACCAGCTAGATTTTTGAAAATACCAAACAATATCATAAATCCTTATTTTTCTTATTCCTGGAGATTTTGTAATATCTCCACTTAAGACTCTGTTATCTGTCCTTTACTGGCTGTAGCATCTCTTTGGTTTTCACTCTGAACAATTTTCCTAATAGGAGGACTGCCTCTAGGATCTTCTACAAGTCTCATTGTCTTCAATTTTCACACTAACTCCAGTTTGTGAAATTACTAGGTAGATATTTTTCTGAAAAAAAATCTGTCTTTATTAGTTGGATTGAGCCTATTCAGGAAGTGAACATTTATTTTGTTATGCTCACAATAAGAATTGAGGAAATAAATATTTATTGAAAGACCTCAAGTGAAAAATAAACAATAACTAGAGTATGACTTCTTTTTTTGAGTTGGCCACTTTTAGTAAATTATGTATATATATATTTATGATATTGTTTGGTATTTTCAAAATCTAGCTGGTTCAACTACAGTTGAGTGTTATTAAACATGTACAATGAATCAGGGTCAATTCAACCACCATTGTCCACCTCCCTCCACCATGTTCCCAGAGTGTATTCCAAACACCATTCTTTGCTCTCCAGCCTGTCAATATAACAGCCCCATTTGAAATTTCGATAGGGTTTCTTGATTCCATTGTTGTTGACCTTTGCTTGGATATTTAGTACTGTCCTTTTTTAAATCTCCACCAATGCACCTGAAACCAGAGTGAATCATAAAGATGTGGTACATATACACAATGGAATACTACATGGCTGGAAGGAATGAAGCAACAATGAAATTTGCAGCTATTCTCTTTATTCTTGGGGCACTAAGTTTTACTATGGGCTGCTAGTGTGATCACAAAAAATAAAATTAAAACAATAACAGAAACACAATACTATTCTTATGGGAAATATAATTTTCTATTAAAATGTAGAGTTATCAATATTTAGCATGATGAATTCTAAACATGGGTTAGAATAAACTAACAATATCACTAATCTTGAAAATGGAGATCAAGGTGTAGAATAATGCTAAGGATGACAATAATTAGATAGAATCATTGTTCACCTTTCTTATTCTTTTCCTATTTCCTTTTAATTATTTAAATATTAGTTATTTAACTATTTCTTCAAATTTTTTTTTTTGGTTTTTGGATCACACCCGGCAGTGCTCAGGGGTTACTCCTGGCTCCAAGCTCAGAAATTGCTCCTGGCAGGCACGGGGGACCATATGGGGCACCAGGATTCGAACCGATGACCTTTTGCATGAAAGGCAAATGCCTTACCTCCATGCTATCTCCCGGGCCCCTCAAAATTATTAATACACAGGACTGTCTATATTTTAGCAACTCTGACAGAATGTTATGCTATATTCTTCTGTCCATTGTTTCCTATACCTGGCTCATTCTACCTTTCCACAACTTACTTGGCCATTTGTTATTGCTATGCCAAATAGTGTCAGATAACAAAAGTAAGAATGAATAATTATATACATGTATTTGCATAGGAAATCTGACATGGAAATGTAAAACATATTACCAAGTAATATGTATATTTCAGAACTCTTCCATAAAAACAGGGGTCTATATTTACCTGCAAATATTTTCCTATCTAGGAGTAGGGAAAATTAATTTCTTTTCTTTTTGGGCCACACCCAGTGATGCTCAGTGGTTACTCATGGTTTTGTGCTCAGAAATTGCCCCTGGTTTGGGGACCATAGGGGATGCTGTGAGATCGAACCTAGGTCCGTCCTAGTTTAGCACATGCAAGGGAAACGTCTTACCACTTGTGCCACTGCTCCGGCCCTAGGCACATTAATTTTTAAAGGAAATTGGCTCACACAGTTTTCATGTCTCAAGATTTGCTGGACATGGAGAACAGCAATTGAACAATTTCAATTCAAGTTGTGTGTGTGTGTGTGTGTGTGTGTGTGTGTGTGATTAGAGAGAAAAGGAGGTTTTTTTGACAATCAGCTGTCATGTTGGAAGATAGTAGGGTGATGTCCTATGAGCAACCATTTTTGTTTGCATGATATTTAATAGACTAGAAAGTATTCACCTTCCCTGGGGAGGACAAACTGCCTCAGTCAGCCTACCAACTCAGGTAGGCTATTCCTTATTCTCTATAAATCATTTCCAAACACACCCAAAACACTATTTAAGTAAATGCTATATGATGAATTAGACTAAAGATATTAAAACAATGTTCAACCTCAGTGTGTGTCATTGGCATTACTAATTAGTAGCTACCCCTCCATTTTCTCAGACAGTGCATCTATAATTTCAGTATTTCAATAAATACAAAATTCCTTAATATTTGACTTTGAAATATCCCTTGGAGTTACTTACCTATTGCTATATCAAAATTTTGTATATATATATATATATATCACTAAATTGTTGCAAAATTTACCAGTACAACCTTGTATAATTAATTTCTTTTACAAGTGACATTCCAGACATCCTAAAACACAAAATATTCTTGTCATTTTTTAACATGGACATGGGTCTCACTATGGTCCATCATGGCATGTTTAATATTATCATATAATTTTTAATGATCTTATCAATCAGACTTTGTTTTTCCTAAATTTATATTTTTTTTGTGTGGAGATTGAGAGAAGGGATTTTTTTCCACAGCAGAGGTGAAGAAATTACAGGGGGCACTGTAGTCATAGTAAAATGGCAATTTGACTTGATGAGTTCTTTACTCTGGTACTGTACAGGACATTAAGGCTAACTCCAGAACTGCTTGTAGATACATAGAGTCAGGTATCAAAGTTATGATCATGAGAATGGTACATTACTCATTCCTACACTTCTTTTTTCTGAATCAGAATTTACATTAATTTCACTATGTAAGGCTCACTTTCTTCTTTCTTCCTTCCTTTCTTTTTTCTTTCTTTCTTTCTTTCTTCTTCTTCTTCTCCTTCTTCTTCTTCTTCTTCTTTTCTTCTTCTTCTTTTCTTCTTCTTCTTTTCTTCTTCTTCTTCTTCTTCTTCTTCTTCTTCTTCTTCTTCTTCTTCTTCTTCTTCTTCTTCTTCTTCTTCTTCTTCTTCTTCTTCTTCTTCTTCTTCTTCTTCTTCTTCTTCTACTTCATCTTCTCTCCTATCTCCCTCTCTTCCTCTTCCCCCTCTTTCCCATCTTCCTCCTCTTTCCCATCTTCCCACATCCTCTTCCTCCTTCCCTCCTCCTCCTCACCCTTCTTCTTTCCTCTCCCATCTGCTTCATCCTCTTTCTCCTTCTCCTCTTCTTTATTTTCATTCTCCTCCTCTTCCTCCTTCTCATTTGTATTCTTAATCTTCTTTATATTATTATTATGGATTTTAGGCCACACCTGATTTGCTGAGATTACTCCTGGCTCTGTGCTCAGAAATTACTTCTGGCATGCTCAGAGGACCATATAGGATTCCAGTGATCCAACTTAGATTAGCTATGTGCAAGGCAAACACACTCCTTGCTATACTATTGCTCTGTCCTCAGTAAGCCCTACTTTTTATTAAACTTATGTTTTGCTCCTTAGATTCTCAGTAGTTTTCTGAATTTTAATTGCATTTTAAAATGTTTCACTTAAAGTTTACACAAATGTCTATATATTACTGCATTTTGTTTGTTAGATTTAGTTCTGTTATATATATATATATATATATATATATATATATATATATATATATATCTTTATGCTGTTCTTAACGATATATATACTTTTAATTAAAATCTGCTTCACTACCAAATATATTTTTCTAGTTTTTAAATATGAACTCCCCAAGACTTTTCCAAATATAATTTCTAAAGTTTTGGCCTGTAGTTCTCATGGTATTTTTTTAAACGTTTTATTTTTCTACTCACAGAATGTAATACTTTAGCAGGAAATGACCTACAATATCTCTGTATATAGCTCATGAGTCAGGAGAGGCGTGAGGTAATTTCCCAGTGAAAGAACAAGACTAAATATCCACATCTGGGATTCAGAAAGTAAATAAAAAAGAGAAGATGTGAAAACAGCTTCACACCTTGATATTTACTTTACCTTAATCCTCTAAAAGAAATAGAGTGATACATGAAATAATTTTTCTTAATCAGAAAAACACATCAGAAGTATTGATCTTATATTTTTCTAAGTAAATATTTTATGAGATGATATTGGTATATAAGCAATGCATATAAAGATGATTATGAAAACCTGATACTGCTGAATATTTATCCTATATAGATTGACTGAGGGGGGAAAACCTATTTCAAAATGACATTTTATTCCTATATTCATTGAAACACTAGTCACATGAGCCAATATCTGGAAGAAAATGAAGTGTTTAAGAAGAGATGACTGGATAAAGAAAGTTTCCTAAATACATAGTAGAAATATTTAAGTATGAGAAAATACAAAATCATTCCATTTATACTATGTGATGAAACTAAAGATTATTGTGTTGAGTGAAATGTGTCAGGACAGAGTCAAATACAGAATGATTTATTTCATATGAGGGATATAAAGAATCATATGGGAGAATATCAAAATGTTAAAGAAAACATAATATGAATCCTAGTTTACAGAACATAGATTACCAAGGGCAGGGAGCAGGGATGTCTGGGAGAGGTCCTGGAGATGGTGGTGAAAGGAAAAGTATACTCTGATAAAAAGGTGTGGAATTGCAAAGTTGCATACACAAACCCTGCACTGCAAAGCATGGTGTTTCAAATAAGACAAACCTTATTTTAAAAGCTTAATTGAAGAAAATGGCAAGTGATTTATGAGTTGCTGCATTATAAAAATCACCTGCCCTGATACTCTTGCTAAATTCCAAAATGAGTCTTTCATTCCCACTTCTACCTCAAATGTTGCTGTAAATATTGTATTTTATTTCTGAAATTAATTCTAATTTATATTTTTGCTTGGTTTTAGTTTTTCCAGTGGAATAGTATACTGTCACTTTCTGTACTGATTTATAATATTACTAGGACTGTTGTAATAATCCTTTTTCTTAGTTTCTTGCACTGTGTTTGTATTAATGCTAATGAAAGGGTACTATGCATGTCACTTTATCCCCTTAAGCACCCATTCTTGTCCAGAGTGATGAGTTCCAACTATCACTTTCATAGTAGACCCTTCTCTACTCTAACTGCACTGTCTGCTCTTTGTGGCAATCTTCTACCATGGATCGGCTTTCCTAATCCTCAATTCTATTGTCTCTGGATAACCCCACGTTTTCTTTTATTCTATGTCCCTTTTTTTCTCACTGAATTCACTAAGCATGATAATATATGCTTTCATGCAGAAGCAAATTGAATTTTTCTTTAACTTCGTAGTAATCCATTGTGTATATGTGTGTCAAAATTTTTTATCCAGTCAGCTGTTTTTAGATAGATACCTGCGTTGTGTCCTCATTTTGGCTATTGGGAATAGTGCTGCAAGGAACATATGAGTGGAAATGTCTTTTATAAATAGTTTTGCAATCCTTGGAATAGATACAAGAAATAGAATTGCTAGGTCATGTGGAGTCTCAATTTTAGGTTTTAGAGGAAAGTTTATATTGTTCTTCAAAAAAGGTTGAAAGAGTTGACATTCCCACCAGCAGGGGAGTAAGGTTATTTTTACCCCACTTCCCTGCCAAACACTGCTGTTTTTGTTTGTACTGATGTTAGTGCCAGTTTCACAGATGGAAGATATCTTGTTTTTATTTGTATTTCCATGATGATAAGTGAGGAAGAGCATATTTTTTCATGTACTATTGTTCATTTGTATGTTTGAGGAAGTTTTTGTTTTCTGTTTTGTTTGTAATGAAGGTCTCTTTTTTGTTGTTGTTGTTGTTCTTTATAAAAATCAGAGCTTTATATGCCTCAGATTTTGTCAGGTGAGTCTGTTGTTTTAATATAAAATATAATGTCTAATGTCCAAATGTGTGAGTGAGGCCTTCTAGGCACAGCATGGCCTGCACTTTTAACCCCTTTGCTGGACCTGTCTGAAGACTCAGGGTAGTAGTGGCTGAGAAATAATTCACGAGTAGCCAGTTAAAGTTTCATCGGAGTCAGGCAGCTTTATTCCAAGGCCCTATCCGCCATATGCTTTTGCTCACATGGCTTCTATGCTAAGCTTATTCCAAGCAGCTTCTTCTCTAATGATCTCCTCTGGCTTTCTGCCTCTTTCTGCTCCCTTCCTCCCAGCCAGACACTTTTCTTTATCCTCTAGATTCCCACTCACCAGGGTAAAGGGAGGTCCTGTAATTCAGGTGTGATTAACATTTCAGCAGAAAGCTTAGAGTGGTGGGAGAAGGATGCCTTAAAGTAATCTAATATTTTCTCCAAGTGTGTGGGGTTTATTTTTATTCTTAACATCCTTTATTTTGCAGCTCAAACATGTCTTGATTAGAGATAGTCCCATTCTTTATCTTTGCTTCTATTTGCTTGGCCTATAAAATCACTGATGATGCTTTTAGAGTCAACATTATGAATGATTCTGCCTAAGTTTTCCTCAAAATAATTTATGAATTCAGATCTGAATTTGAGCTATTTAATGTATTTTGAACTAACTTTGTGCATAGTGTGAAATAGAGTTCTTAGTTTGTTTTTTATGTGACTGATGAGTTTTCTCAAAACCAATTTTTAAAGATAATGTTGTTCCTCCTATCATATTCTGATCTCCATTATCAAAGACTTGCTAACCTTATATTTGAAGGTTTATTTCTGTGCTCTCAAATTCATTCCATTGTTCTGAGCGTTTGCCTTTATTCCACTACCACACTGTCTTGGTTATAATAACTTTATAGTAAAATTTAAAGTTAGGAAAGAAAAGCCTCCCATCTTCCTTTGCTTCTAGGGCTTCTTTGAATATTTTGGATGCTTTATTATTTCATACAAATTTCAACATTTGGTCTATGTTTTTAAAAATGTTATGTGCACTTTATAGGAATTGCATTGAATTTGTATATTTCCTTGGGTAGACTACTCATTTTGACAATGTTAAACCTTTCAATTCATGAAGAAAAATGTGTTTTCATTCCTTATATTTTTTATTTCTTTTTGCAGATTTTTATAACTTTCTTTGTGGAAGTTTTTCATTTCTTTTCATAAGCTTGTGCATAGGTACTTGACCTTTTTGTTGTTGTTGTTTTGTTTTGTTTTTGTTTTTTTGGGCCACACCTGGTGATGCTCAAGGGTTACTCCTGGCTATTCGCTCAGAAGTCGCTCCTGGCAGGCACGGGGGACCATATGGGGAACCGGGGGATCGAACAGCGGTCCGTCCTAGGTTAGCGCAGGCAAGGCAGGCACCTTACCTCCAGCGCCACCGCCCGGCCCCCAACTTGACCTTTTTTTGAGGCACAATAGTGAAGGGAATTTTTTGAAAAGACTCTTCTATTTTATAAAGTAATATATGAATATAGTGAATTTCTTTCTGTTTTTTGTTGTTTATTTTTTGGAGCCATACTCAGCTACTCTCAAGGCTTATTCCTGGTCTGTGCTCAGAGATCACTGTTGGTGGGGCTTGAAATAAAATGCTGGGGACTTAACTCAGGTCAGTTGAGTTCAAATCAAAAAGACTACCCACTTTATTATCTCTCCATTCCCCTTTGTTGACATTTTAGATAAATAACGAAACTCAACTTATTTTGCATACATTTTCTTCATAAACTATATATTATATAATTATTTAATCTTCTTTTTTTTTTTTTTTTTTGGTTTTTGGGTCACACCCAAAAACCAGGGGTTACTCCTGGCTCCATGCTCAGAAATTGCTCCTGGCAGGCATGGGGGACTATATGGGGCACCGGGATTTGAGCCAATGATCTTTTTTTTGCATGAAAGGCAAACGCCTTACCTCCATGCTATCTCCCGGGACCCCATTTAATCTTCTAATATCTACATCTACCCTCTCCTTTGTATTACTTTCATTTTAATCATATATTTCCACTTTCTTTTTTAATAATTATAGTATAACAAACTTTTATTTTTTGTTAATTTTGTTTTGGGTCACAGCCAACTGTGATCTGGGCTTGCTCTAAGCTTAGGAAGCTGGCAGGACTCTGAGGAACCAAATGGGGTGCCTGGGATTGCTTGGAATGGTTGCATGAAAGGCAACCAATATTATTATCTTGCTGTATTATCTCTTGGGGTCCTTACAATAGATTTCTTTTCAAACTTAAATTCCCCCCCCACATTCTTTTTATTTCTATTGATCATAGTGGCTTACCTATCTTTCACATTAGTATTTTAGGT
Source organism: Crocidura indochinensis (assembly GCA_004027635.1). NCBI lineage: Eukaryota > Metazoa > Chordata > Mammalia > Eulipotyphla > Soricidae > Crocidura > Crocidura indochinensis. Next base: position 7,304 of record PVKC010005102.1, on the reverse strand, counting down.
ACATATTAACATTGAATCATGGGAATACCCACCACCAAATTTGTCCTCACCCCTTCCCCATTCCCTGTTTGCAACCCATATCCCCCACCCCACACACACAGACTGCTAGAGTAGGTGGTCCCCTCTTTGTCCAGCTTACTATCAGTGATCATACATCTGTTTGGTTCTGGTGCCCTCCCTTGTTTCTCCCTCTATTTGAGAGTCTAACCTAGATAAATTGAGTTATGTGGTTTTGTTTTAGGGAGAGAAAGGCAATGGAATGGGGGTAAAGATCAAGCAAAAATAATAATAATAATAATACATAAATAAATAAATAAATAAATAAATAAATAAATAAGATTCCCTTCCTCCTTCCCGCCCGAGCTGTGGTGTGGTTGCCCAGGGCTTTGGGAACCCAGGTGAACTCCATCCCCGACCGAGTTGCGCCTGGTCGCCCAGGAGTTTGGGGACTGGTAGGAGAACCCCCACTCCCTTCCTCCTGCCGTTGGAGCTGCGCCTGGTCGCCCAGGACCTTTCCTAAAAGAATTATAATTAAAAATTATATTTGGTTTGTTGCATTACTGATAGTGTTCACTTCACTGTATATAAAACAATGTCAGGAACTGACACAGATAGTAAATAATTTTGTAAGAAAACATTATTTTTGCATAAATATTTATTCAAACCAACTGTATAATGCAACATTAAAAAATATTGGTTCTTAAAATAGATGAAACCATTGGCAGGACAACTGAATTAGTAAAACAGTTAAAGATCTTTATTTTTCTATATTGTAAAGACAGCATGTTCAGCACATCAAAAGGACATATCAAAATAAGCATATACCAATAAAACAATATGTCAAATGAAAGTGAACTCCATCCCCTTTCTCCCTCCTGCCTGAGTTGCGTGGTCGCCCAGGACCCCCAAGAACCAGCAGGTGAGCTCCACCCTCTTCCACCCTCCCTCCCAGCACTGCAATGCACACATGTCTAGGCACTCTGAGCTGGACGCCACCCTCCCACCATCACCTACTACTGGCAACTGCTGAGATAAGATCTGCTTCCCTTCCACGACCCTCTGTGCATGCTTCACCACCTGGAGACTGTGGGCACACTAAAGATAACCTGCCCCCCCTGAACCCTGAATTGGAGCTTGAACCCTAAGTGCCATAGGGAACTTGTGGGCCCTTACTGAGGGATCAGGAACTCCTTTGACTCCTAGGTAGGGGAGAAGCTGAGGGAGCTAGGCTCAACAGCGCTCTCATCCATTGTGGCCGGGAGTGGAACTGCACCGGCTGTTAGGTAAAGGGAGAGGGTAATTGAGACTGCACTGGCACTGGAAGAAGTGAGAGGGGCCAAACCTCACTGACCTCACCCAACTCAAAAGCGAGTTGAAATCTGAAGAAACTGCACTCCAAACCAAACCAATAAATGAAAAGAAATATGGGTAGACTAAGGAAGACCTCAACACCTGCAGACCTGGAGAGAAATTCTAACAAATTCCCAAACCCACCAAAACGCACAGACCCAACAGAGGAAGGCTTAAAAGAAATCATGAGAAAGGAAATGCAAGCTATAGTGAAAGAAATGAGAGAATCACTAGCCAGAGAGTACAACAAATCCATGGAGGTACAAATAAACCAACTAAAAGAAAATATACTGCAAGACATGAAAGAAATCATACAAAGAGAATTGAAGGAAATAAAAGACAAGGCAGAAAGCCACATGAGCAGAATCACACAGTTGGAAAAGCACATAGAAGAACTCGAAGGAAAACTGCAAGCAAAAAACAACCAAGAAGCCAACAAGGAAATAAAAGGCAAAGTACTGGAAGAAAAAGTCCAATATTTACTGAACAAAGACAAAAGAAACAACCTAAGAATTATAGGTATACCAGAAGGGGAGGAAATAGGGAAAGGGGAAGAACAAGTAGTCAGGGAGGTAATAGCAGAAAACTTTCCCACCCTCTGGAAAGAAGTTTCACAGCAAATCCAGGAAGTGAAGAGAGTCCCTAATAAAATAGACCTTAATAAACCAACACCAAGACATATAGTAATCCAAATGGTCAAAAACAATGAGAAGGATGAACTCCTTAAAGCAATAAGGGAGAAAAAAACCCTCAAGTACAAAGGAACGGACATAAGAATCAAACCAGATCTCCCATTTGAAATAATCCAAGCAAGAACAGAGTGGAACGACATATTTAAATGCCTGAATGAAAATAATTTCCAACCAAGGGTCCAATACCCAGCAAAACTCTCATTCATTTGGGAGGACAGAATAAAAACATTCTCAAACAAAAGCAATCTTACATTATTTGCGCAAACAAAGTTGATCCTAAATGAACTACTCAGAGACAAATTATACAATCCAAACCCCCGATTGTAACAAAAACCACCCTACACAACACAACTGCACAACAGTCCTCTCTCTCAATAATCTCCCTAAATGTAAACGGATTAAACTCTCCCATTAAGAGACACATAGTAGAGGACTGGATTAGAAAACATAAACCGGATTTCTGCTGCCTGCAAGAAACACACCTACAACTACAGGATAAGCACAGGCTTAGAATAAAAGGATGGAAATTAATTATTCAGGCCAATAGAAAACAATAAAGAGCAGGCACAGCCATTCTTATATCAGACAAAATTGCATTCAACCTCAAGAAAGTGATCAGACACAAGGATGGTCACTACTTATTAATCAGGGGAACACTAGATCAAGAAGTACTAACCCTGGTCAATATTTATGCACCTAAAGTAGAGCCAGCAAAATATGTGAGGCAACTGCTCGCAAACCTGGAGAAACATATAAAGGGAAACGTGGTGATAGTGGGAGATCTAAATACCCCACTATCACCACTGGATAGATCCACCAAACAGAAAAACAACAAAGAAATAAGAGCCCTAAATGAAAAATTAGAAGATCTAGGGCTAATAGACTTATATAGGACTCTCCACCCCCAGAAAACAGAATATACATTCTTCTCAAGCCCAGATGGAACATTCTCCAGAATAGATCATGTCTTAGGATACAAATCTAACCTATATAAGATCACAAAGGTAAGGTTCATTAGAAGCACTCTATCAGATCACTATGCAACAGAGGTCAAAATTGACTGCAAGAAGAAGCAATGGAGGAAAACTAATACCTGGAGATTAAACAATATGCTCCTCAACAACAGCTGGATCAAAGAGCAACTCAAGGAAGAAATAAAAAGATTCCTTGAGACAAATGATAACGAAGAGACAACTTGTCAAAATTTGTGGGACACAGTAAAAGCATTAATTAGGGGGAAACTCATAGCAATACAGGCCTATGTCAAGAAACAGGAGAATGCCAAAACCAACATTTTAAAGGATCACCTCAAGGAACTGGAACAACAACAGCAAATAAATCCAACCACAGCCAGAAATCAAGAAGTAATAAAAACCAGAGCAGAAATAAACAACATAGAAACTAAGAAAACAATACAAAAAGTCAATGAGACCACGAGTTGGTTTTTCGAAAAAAATAAACAAGATAGACAAACCACTGACAAAACTCACCAAAAAAAGAGGGAAAACACCTAAATCAGTAGGATTATAAATGAAAGGGGAGAAATCACAACAGAACCCCAAGAAATACAACATATCATGAGATCATACTATGAACAACTATACTCAGTTAGGCTAGAGCACCCAGTAGAAATTGACAGGCTCCTGGAAAAATACCATCTTCTGAGACTGGATAAGGAAGACCTAGAAAGCCTAAACAGACCAATCACTTCAGAGGAAATTGAAGATGTACTTAAGAAACTCCCTAAGAACAAAAGTCCAGGTCCAGATGGATTTATAGGAGAATTTTATCAAACATTCCAAGAAGACTTACTACCACTTTTCCACAGGCTCTTCCAAAACATCGAAGAAACTGGAATCCTTCCCAACTCCTTTTATTAGGCTAATATAACACTCATTCCCAAAGATGGCAATGACACCACCAAGAAAGAAAACTACAGACCAATCTCACTAATGAACATAGATGCAAAGATTCTCAACAAAATTTTAGCAAACCGAACCCAACACTTTATCAAAAAGATCATACATCAAGACCAAGTGGGCTTCATCCCAGGAATGCAAGGTTGGTTCAACATACGCAAATCAATCAACATCATACATCACATCAACAACAAGAAAGTCAAAAACCACATGATCATATCAGTCGATGCAGAGAAGGCGTTTGACAAAATCCAGCACCCTTTCATGTTGAAAACACTCAGCAAAATAGGGTTAGAGGGAACCTTTCTCAAGATAGTTACAGCTATCTATGAAAAGCCCACAGCCAACATTATCCTTAACGGTGAAAAACTAGAAGCATTTCCACTAAAGTCAGGAACTAGACAAGGCTGCCCACTCTCTCCACTCTTATTCAACATAGCATTAGAAGTTCTAGCAATAGCAATCCAACAAGAGACGGAAATCAAAGGAATCCAAATTGAGGAAGAAGAACTCAAACTATCTCTTTTTGCAGACGATATGATATACATCGAAAACCCTAAAGAGTCCACAGTAAAGGTCCTAGAAACAATTAGTCAATACAGCAAAGTGGCTGGTTACAAAGTAAATACACAAAAAACAGTAGTGTTTCTCTATACAAATAACGAAGATGAGGAGAGAGAGATCATAAACACAACTCCATTTAAAATAGTATCAAAAAATATAAAGTACCTAGGAATCAATCTTACAAGGGAAGTGAAGGACCTATACCAGGGAAACTTCAAAACACTCCAGAAAGAAATTGAAGAGGATCTAAAGAAATGGAAGGACATCCCATGCTCATGGGTAGGTAGAATCAACATAGTCAAAATGACTATCCTACCCAAACTACTATATAGATTTAATTCAATACTGATCCAAATTCAGACATCATCCTTTAAAGAACTAGAACAATCAATCATAAAATTCATCTGGAATCACAAAAGACCCAGGATAGCCAAACACATATTGAAAAACAAGAAGCTGGATGGCATCTCTTTACCTAACTTGAAACTATATTATAAAGCCATAGTGATCAAAGCAGCATGGTACTGGAACAGAGACAGGACCACAGACCAGTGGGTTAGAACAGAATATCCAGGCATGAACCTCCAGATATACAGTCAACTAATATTTGACAAAAGAGCCAAGGACTTGAAATGGAACAAAGTCTCTTCAACAAATGGTGTTGGTACAACTGGAAAACCACATGTAAGAAATTCAAAATAGACCCATACCTCACGCCTTATACAAAAATCAACTCAAAATGGATCAAAGACCTCGAAATTAGACCCGAATCTATAAAGTTTATAGAGAACAAAATAGGTAGAGCACTCGAAGACCTATATATCAAAAAGGTCTTCGAGGATGGAGCACCAATGACAAGAACCTTAGCATCAAACATAAACAAATGGGACTACATCAAGCTAAAAAGCTTCTGCATGGCAAAAGAAACCCTCCTTAACACAAGAAGACAGTTAACAGACTGGGAAAAAATCTTTTCACTCAACATATCAGATAAAGGGCTGATATCCAGAATATACAAAGCTTTCAGAAAGCTGAGCCCCCCAAAACCAAATAAAGTCATAAAAAATGGGAAGAAGAAATGAATAGACACTTCTCTGAAGAAGACAGAAAGATGATCAACAAACACATGAAAACATGCTCACCTTCACTTATCATCAGAGAAATTCAAATCAAAACAGCAATGAGGTACCACCTCACACCAGTGAGAATGGCTTACATCAAAAATAATGGGAACAGTCTCTGCTGGCGGGAATGCGGTACAAAAGGCACTCTCATTCACTACTCGTGGGAATGCCCCCTAGTCCAACCCCTATGGAGAACAGTCTGGAGAGTACTCAAGGAAATAAGAATTGAGCTGCCGTTTGACCCAGCAATTGCTCTCCTAGGTATCTACCCCCAAATCAGAAGGACATTCATCCCAAAATATGTGTGCACCCCACTATTTATAGCAGCACTCAGTATAATAGCCAAGTCCTAGAACCAACCTCGATGTCCAACAACAGATGAATGGATCATTAAGATGTGGTATCTATACACAATGGAATACTACATGGCAGTCAGAAATGATACAATCACAGATTTTGTAGCAACGTGGATGGATCTAGATCATATTATGTTAAACAAAGTTAGTCAGAAGACGAAAGATAAATACAGAATGATAGCACTATTCTGAAGCACCTAGAACATAGACATTATATACAACCAATACTCAACAATCAAATAACAGGGTTTAACAGGGTAGAAACTCCAAACACTGTAATAGTCAACAAATACCGAGAAGTAGTGCCCAAAACGCATGAAAGAAGAACAACACATACCCCGGACTAAACATTATACCACAAAGAAATCAACACCAACAGAAACAGCAGTATAGAGAGAACAGGTATCTAATCAGCCTTCTACCACAAAGACCCATAATATCCCCTTAGGAATCTTATACTGAAATACAGGTAAAGAATACCATGGGAAATCACTGACTCCAATGGAAACATCTCATAACAATATGTTTTAATGCTTTAATCTTTATACATTTAAAATAACATCTCAGCTTTTATATTCACAGGCATTATTGGATACATAGGATGGACAAAAATAGATGGCACCCCGGGGCTCAGTCACACGAGAATGCACTACAAGAATGTCCCGAGAAACCTCTTTAACGTACACTTTATCCCCAGGCTATACCTTCTTTTAGGACTTGAAGCACGCGACAAGCCAGACCACCCGAAGTAGCAACAGCAACCTACAGACTGATACTACAGGCCATACTCATTGAACTCATTCAAGCAAACTAGAATTCCCTTTCTCTTTTGTCCTCTATTCTCACTACTTTCTTCTTTTTTTCTCTTTTTCTCTTCTCCCTTTCTTTTTAATATATTTTTCTTCTTTCCTGTCCCTTCTATATACTTTCCCCTCTCCCCCCTTTAGATATCTGACTACCCCTGCATCCCTCAAACCTATCCAGATTTCCCACCTTATTCAAACACTTCACCCTCAATTCTTAATCCATAAGGCATCAAGACTGACTTTCTACCCCAACGAACCAGTACCCAGAACCCAAGCGAAGGGACACCCACTCAAACCCACACCTCATCCCTCGCAAGAAGAGCCAACCATCTCCCCTGCTGAATCAGAATGCACTTCCCTCTTTACCAACTCTTCCTAATATGGACTGGTACTTGAAAATGGACTTAGCTCTAAAAGCACCCCCAAAGCAAGAACTTTCCCCATGACCTTCCTGCCGAGATTCTCTTACCAAACTGAAGAAGGTCAGGGGGCA
>PVKC010005101.1:8947-34124 GCA_004027635.1 Crocidura indochinensis | reverse complement strand
GCCTGCCAGGAGCGATTTCTGAGCATGGAGCCAGGAGTAACCCCTGAGCACTGCCAGGTGTGACCCAAAAACCAAAAAAAAAAAAGTGCAAAGAGCCACATATGGCTCGCGAGCCGCAGGTTGCTGACCACTGGTCTAGAGCATGTTCTGTCTAAAATATGTTTTTCTTCCAAGGTTACTGGCATCAGTGTTCCCTTTGACTTGGATGTGTCTAACAAATGCCCTGTCTAAAATCTTTTTCTCCCAAAATTACTGATGTCAGTGTTCCCTTTGACTTGTCACAATGCCTCACATAACCTTTTTAGATTGACCTTAGTAAAGGCAGGCTGCATCTTTATTCAGGTTTCTTGAGAGACTGCTAGTTACTGTTAGGCCTCAGGCATCTGCTAGAGACTTACTAGTCTTCAACTCCCCACAAATTCCATTTATGAGGTTGCCAAACTTGTACCTTATCAACTCCCAACAACCTGAAAATACCATCACCTTGAGGTTAAGTTATCAACAGATAAATTTGAGGTACCACAGACATCCACTTTGCTGTCAATCAGACAAGTTTTAACTTTGTTCCTCCTCTTATGTGGGTAACCTTGGCAATCTACTGGATTTCCTCATAGAGAACATGCAGATTGATGTACACATGAATCATTGTGTAAGGGTTGTTAAGAACAGAGATATTATATGTAAAGTAGGTAGGCCACCATCTTTATCATCATTATCAATATTTGCAAATAATGTTGATCAATACTTCTCATTCCATTGTTTAGTATTTATCCTGACTTTTAAGGATCTCTTGACACTCCAGAGATTTACAATGGTGAGACAAGCAAGGCACGCACATTGCTAGAAACTGATCAGCACTTTAGAAGATAAATTGGATGGGAAGTTATAAGGAACTTTAAAGTGACTCTTTTTTAATATAATATCTTTATGTAAGTATCATCATTACAAACATGTGTGCAGTTGGGTTTCAGATATAAAAAAGAACACTCCCCCTTCACCAGTGCAACAGTACCACCACCAAGGACCCATCTTCACCCTCCTCCACCCTCTGCCTGTATTCGAGACAGGCATTCTATTTCTCTCACTCACTACCATTATCATGATAGTTGTCAGTGTAGTTATTTTTCTAACTGAATGGACCATTCGTTGTGGTCAGCTTCATATCATGGGTCAGTCTTTCCAGTCCTCATCTCTATTGTCTTTGGGTATTATTACAATAATGTCTTTTATTTTACCTTTTTTCCTTAAAACCCATAGATGTGTGACACCATTTTGTGTCTATCTCTCTCCCTCTGACTTATTTCATTCAGCATAATAGCTTCCATGTCCATCCATGTGTAGGAGAATCTCATGACTCTTCATCTCTCCTGATGGCTGCATAGTATTTCATTGTGTATATGTACCACATCTTTTGTCATTTATCTATTGAAGGGCTTCTGTATTGTGTCCAGATTCTGCCTATTGTAAATAGTGCTGTAGTGAACATAAGCATGCAGAGGACCTATTGTGTTTTGTATTGTCTTTGGTGTTCCTAGTGTATATCATTAGGAGTGGTATAGCTGGATCATATGGGAGCTCAATTTCCTTTTTTTTTTTTTTGAGGAATCTCCATATTGTTTTCCATAAGGCTAGACTAGACAGTATTCCTACCAGCAGTGAATGGAAGTTCCTTTCTCCCACATCCCTGCCAGCACTGATTGTTCTTGTTCTTTGTGATGTGTGCCAGTCTCTCTGGTGTGAGATGGTACCTCATTGTTTTGATTTGCATCTCCCTGTTGATTAGTGATATGGAGCCTTTTTTCATGTGTCTTTTGGGCATTTGTAGTTCTTCTTTGAGGTGAGAATGTGTTCATTTCTTCTCCTCAATTTTTGATGGGGTTAGATGTATTTTTTCTTGTTAAGTTCTGTTAGTACCTTGTATATCTTAGATACTAGCCCCTCATCTGATGGGTGTTGGGTGAATTTTTTGTTCCATTCTATGGGTTGCCTTTTTATCAGAGGCACTATTTCCTTTGAGTTGCAGAAGCTTCATAGCTTAATATAGTCCCATCTGTTTATCTCCACTTCCACTTGTTTGGAGAGTTATGTTTCCTCCTTGAAGATGCCCTTAGTCTTAATGTCATGGAGTGAATTACGAGCTGTTTTATATACTGTATGATTTTAAAGCAGTAGTACTAAAACAGCACTGTATTGGAATAAAGACATATCCTCAGATCAATGGAATAGACTTGAGTATTTGGAAAATGTTCCCAGACAAACAATCAATTTATCTTTGATAAAGTGGTAAGAAATGTAAAATGGAGCAAGGAAAGTCTCTTCAACAAGTGTGCTGGAACTACAATCATCCATATACAAGAAAGCAAACTCAGGCCAGAGAGATAGCACAGCGGTAAGGCATTTGCCTTACATGGAGAAGGATGACGGTTCAAATCTCGGCATCCTATATGGTTCCTCGAGCCTCTTAGGGGCGATTTATGAGCATGGAGCCAGGAGTAACCCCTGAGCGCTGCCGGTGTGACCCAAAAACCAAAAAAATAAATAAAATAAAATAAAATACAAGCGAACTCTGACTTCCATCTAACGCCATGCACAAAGGTCAATTTCAAATGGATTAAAGACCTTGATATAAAGTGACTCTTAAATAAAAATTCATCGGTGCTCATTTGAGAAATTTCCTGTCAATAAGAATCTTTTCAAACATAGTTCATCTCCTTTCTCTAGTCCCAAAATTTTTGAAAATAACTTTTCCTTCTGTAAGCATGTTACCAAAAAAAGGCTTTTATATTTTATTAACGTGCAATAAGAAGAATCAATAATATTTCTTTAATGTGGCATTATAGTGCAGGCTTTATGTCAAGCACTTTAGATGTATTATCTTATATAACTAGATTTATGTTTCTCCATATTTACTTCCAAAAATTAAGAATTTCCCCAAAGAAGCAAGGAAATAACATAGGTTTGTACTGTGCTTAAAAGTTTATATTGAGTCAGATAGATAGCACAGTGGTAGGGCATTTGCCTTGCATGCAGCAACCCAGGACGGACAGTGGTTCGAATTCCAGCATCCCATATGGTTCTCTGTGTCTTCCAGGGGAGATTTTTGAGTGCAGAACCAGGAGGAATCTCTGAGCACTGCTGGGTGTGACCCCCAAACCAAAAAAAAAAGTTTCATAAGGATGAAGATATTTAATATAGAATACTATTCTATAAAGTTTTATCATCCTTTTTTAATATTTTATTATTTTATTTTATTTTTACAAACTGGGAAACTGTGATTCAGAGAAAAGAGTATATTTCTTAAGGACATAAAACTTCAGGCATATGATCAAATGCCCACATACACCTCCATGATATTCCTTAAAGCTCTGGGCATAAAACAAATGAAAACCTAACCAGAATTACTAACCTCTTACTGTTTTCAAAACCCAGCAGAGAACACATACCTTGCTAAGATATGTGCCTAAGAGACTCCAGAAATCTCTTCTTGTTCCAGCCTGACCTACTGACTTCTGCCTTATAAATTTGTCCCAATAAGACATACATTCTCTGCCTCTGCCACACAAATTCCAAGAATTGACCATATCACTCTCTTCCTAATGAACTGGGAAGACAGATCTGCAAGTAGGGAAGGGCACACCCAATTCTTGAGTTGGAATAATACTGAAGAACAGGATTTGTAGAGCTTACTTAATCATTGGTAAAAGTCTTCCCTGGTGCCAATGCAGATCCAGAGAAGACAGGATGCCCTACTGGGAGAAGTATGAACAAAGACCAGGAAAAGAATATCAGAGAAGACCAACTACTACCCCAGTCCTATCCTTTGGAAACCACCTAGCAATAGGGCTCTTTCTCTGGGGAGAAAGACCCATGTGGATCAGTTTGGGAAAAACCTGTAAAAGGGCAACCTAGAACAAAGGAGAACACATGTGTTGCTGGGTACCTGGTGGCTGAGCACATGTTGGCCACATCTCCCCTCCTGAGATGTAGGCTTTTTACTTTCATGTTGGCTTGGGTACCAGGGCTCTCTCCACCTTTAGAGAATCCCATACTCTCTCTTGAACACATAGACAGTACTCATGACTCTTTGCCTTTCTCTCTCTGTCTCTATATTTTGCTATCTCTGTCTCTGTTGTTCTATCTCTGTCTGTTGCTCTCTGTCTTTCTCTGTGCCTAAGAGACTCCAGAAATCTCTCTTGTTCCAGCCTGACCCTCAGCTCCTTACAACTGACCTACTGACTTCTGCCTTATAAATTTGTCCCAATAAGACATACATTTTCTGCCTCTGCCACACAAATTCCAAGAATTGACTATATCATTCTCTTCCTCCCTTTCCTCCAAATAAAACCTGGTTTTTGTTTTGTTTTGTTTTGTTTTTTTTTACTGATTGTCTCCACCTGAAATTCTTTTCTGTCAGGGAAAGTGACAGACTGGAAAGGCCTAAGTAAGGTCTAGAATTGGTTTTCTTTTCCTGCAAAGAGCAATTCCTCACTCCAGCCAGAGTCCACAATTCCCTAAGAAAATATCACTCTTGAGTGGTGGAGATTAAATCCCCTGCAGAACAAAGCTAGCAGATGAAATTTGATGCCCAGCGGGGCTGGTGAATTTAGTGTTTGTAATCTGCAGGGACTCAACACAAACTTTATTAGTCTTAACTCTACCCACCAACTCCCAGGGTAAGTCACCCCAAAGATTTAAACCAGCCTTACCAGGATAGGCTTAAATTCCTTCATATACGTTCTATTACCTCTATGTGATTGATTGGCTTAGACATTTTGTAATTGATCTGTATATATGTATTTATAATTGTTTTTATGTGGTTGGCTAATAATACTTATACACAATTTACTTTCTCCCTGCTAACCCATTCCCTCAACTAACTATACTCTATAGGAAGCAGAAGTTTCTTCCCTAAAAACACTCTTCTTGTTTATTCTCTCTTAGGCAGCTTCCACTGTGTCAACATGACCATTGGAATTGCTTTTAATGAGCTGATTCTGCTCTGCCTAAAATGTCTCACTTTCCTGATAAATTCTTTTACTGGCTTGGACCCAGTGGAATCTGATTTTGAACACCTCATCCAAACCCTCAATAAACTTAGAAAGATTTCTTTCTAGATTTTTTAATGCTGTTGCAACATTCAAATTTGGAGGAGTATAAAATAAACTTTACTTAAAATTAAAGAACATAATCAGAGCTGGCTTAGTCTAAGTCCAATACACATACAATTACTCAATCTTGTTTCTTGAGTGTGATATGAATACATCAGTTTCTTCATCTGCTGTTTCCTCCTACTCTTCTACTGAACATCTTCAAACATACATTTTAACATGATCGTTGTGATATTTCTGCAACTTTGACCATATCCATGAGAAAAACCTCTGTTATAAAGTAGCATCACTCTTGCATTATTACCACAACTGCTGTTATTACCTTTCTGTGTACTATGCATAATAGAAAACTCTGATGCTGGGGCTGGCGAGATAGCATGGAGGTTTTGCCTTTCATGCAGAAGGACGGTGGTTTGAATCCCGGCATTCCATATGATCCCCTGTGCCTGCCAGGGGCGATTTCTGAACATGGAGCCAGGAGTAACCCCTGAGCACTGCTAGGTGGTACTAAAAAAAAAAAACCAGAAAAAGTAAACTTTGATCCTATACTCACAGAGAATTTTTAATACTTACATATACATTTTTCATCTTTCCGTAACACTCGTTTCAAGCTGAAGTCAGTCAAGGACATCCAGACTTAGGGGTACTTGCTTTGCATATGGCTGACATGGGTTTAATCCCGGTATCCCACTAGGAATAATTTCCCAGAAGTATCCCCTGAGCACCTCCAAGTATAAACCAAAACAAAATAAAACAACAACAACCAAAAGATCATCCAGACTCAGAAGAAACTTATCTTTCCATGAACTACTTAAGAGAACAAAAGTCAAAACTGGGGGACCTGGGATAACTCAGTGGTAGAGCCTGCCTTTGGAGCACAAAGCTCTGAGGTAATTGCCTGACATTGCCCACATACCTTGTGTTCCTGGCTGCAGGATTGTGATCCATGGCATCATAAAAAGTGCACAATCTCTAGAGCAAGTATATATGGATATTATAACCAAGTGTTCCATTCCTGATTATTACAACAATAACAAAGGGGAAAGAAATGAATGTTGGCAAGAAAGCTTAAGAACATGAACAATATTTATTTTTAAAGGATAAAAAAGAGGGTTCAGGGGTTAATAGGAGTGTGGTAGAAAGATATAGAGGATAGAGGCTCCAAAGAATGATGATAGAGAAATATTGGCAACAAGTATAAAATTAAGCTAATATATTATTAAATTATACAGTCTTGCAAACTAGCAATATAAAACATAATATTTGTGCCTGCCAAGGGAGTAGGCTTGGGAATGGGTGGAAATTTGGGGACAATGATGGAAGGACTCTTTCATTGGCTGTGGGATTGGTCTTGGAACAAAAGTATTATGTATGAGAGTCTATGTGATACATGGTCTTTAAATAAATTTATTACAAAAATATACAACCTTATAAATCAATGATATCTCAATATTTTTAATCTTGAAAGAATAAATTTCAAGATTTATTCTTGAAATAGCTATAAGGCATGATACAATCTTGCATGTCACTGTAACATGGGTGGAACTGGAATTATGTTAAAGGAAGTAAGCCAGAAGAAGAAGGATAAATACAAAAAAAATACACTTAGATATGGTAATTACATTAACTGCATGAATAAATGCAGTGACTTAAATGGGAGTTGTTAAGAACACTCTAGGTCCTAGACTATAATTGGGAGAAGGAAAGAAATTTGAGTGAAAGAGGAGAAAGACACAAATGAAATGACAGGATACAGGGCCTAAGGAGTTTCAGGTGCATTGGTGGTGTTAAAAAAAGACAGAACTAAATATCCAATCAGACTCAACAAAAATAAAATCATGAAACCCAACTTTTAACAACCAAACTTTAAAAAGGTGCCTGTTTAAACTGGCAGGCTTGGGTAGGACTGTTGGTATAGGATGTACTCTAGGAACATTGGTGCAGAGAGGTTGACACTGTTGGCGGGATTGGTTCTGAAACATTGTAAGTCTAAAATCCAACTATGAATAACTTTTTAAATCGCAATGATTTAAATAACTTTTTTAAATTGGAAGTGTTATTTATTAGTAGAGTTATTAGCAGAAATAACCTTGTTATCTGAAACACTTTTCTTTAAGAAAGAGCAAACACTAAATTAGGCATCTGACATTTGCTTTTGGATTCTCCCTCTCCTATTCATGTGAATGCCCTATTCCCTCCTTGAAGACCCCAGTCCGTATTGCTTTTCTTAGCGCAGGCTATATACCTCATTTTGCTTCATCGTCTTTGAAATCCATGTCTAAATAAGTGGCCTGTCAATAATTAAATACATTTTCTCTTACTGATTTGTCTACATTCTTTTGATTATTCAAACAGCTTGAGGAAAAACCCAGAGGAATGGGGAATTTTTCTTTTCAATTGATTGGTCGACTCCACTGCTTAAGCAGAGGACCTGGCTTCAGTTATTTCTTGCAAAAACCTGTGGGTGACATGTCTCGACTGCACCTAATCTGTCTCTTCAACCTCAACCTGTTTTTGCGCCAAAACACCCAACAATAACATTTCTTAATTATTTACTGTTTATATCTTCATTTAAGCACCATGATTACAAGCATGTTTGTACTTGGGTTTCAGTTAAAAAAAAAAAAAAGAACCCAGTGCAACCTTTCCACCACCAATGTCTCTATCTCCCTCTCCATATTCCCTGCTTCTGTTTTATGAGGTGCACACATTTATGGTCTCCCTAGCTCTAGGTGAGACTCCCAGGGCCTTCCATGAGTGTCCCCAAGCTCAGATTTCCAGGTTCCCAGAGTTACCACTGGGCCCTCTCAGGATTCCCCCGGGTAGCACCCAAAATAGAGGCAGGACAGGCCCTCAGCATCCTGCAGGCTCCTCAGCAACCAATATCACCGTGCAAGGTGTGTGTAGCAACAATTGTAAGAAAATAGCAGTTCTGCTCCTTCCCAGGCGTGTCGCACTCCAACCTGGGTGCACCACGGAGGAAAAACACCTTCTCATTTTCTTTACTATCTCTCATATCTGCTCTCAAACATTTTGCAAAGCCTTCATTTCTTTCTTTCTTTCTTTATTTTTTTTTTTTTTTGGTTTTTGGGCCACACCCGGCGGTACTCAGGGGATACTCCTGGCTGTCTGCTCAGAAATAGCTCCTGGTAGGCTGGTAGGCATGGAGGGACCATATAGGACACCGGGATTCGAACCAACCACCTTTGGTCCTGGATGGGCTGCTTGCAAGGCAAACGCCGCTGTGCTATCTCTCCAGGCCTGCAAAACCTTCATTTCTAGCATCTTTTTTAGAGTCAATTGATAACATAAATTATAAGGGTACTACTGGCTTAGCAGAATCAATCCCAGTTCAGTTTTTATCCTTTTATTTTCCTTTTCTTTTCTTTTTTTTCCCCTCCAATATAATGAAAATTATTGTATTGAATGCTGTATTGTATTGAATGCCAAGACTTGGGAAACAAGTTATAAATGCTCCTTTATTTTTTCTTGTTTCTTAAACAGTTGTTACAAGAAGAAAAGTGGGGGGAGTGCCTCAATTTAATTCTCCCTGAGTTCTCTAACGCAAACTACAAGCACCAACTTTTGACCTGATTACTCGTGCTTCAGAAATCTGTCAATTAACAAAGCTTTCA
Organism: Crocidura indochinensis; assembly: GCA_004027635.1. NCBI lineage: Eukaryota > Metazoa > Chordata > Mammalia > Eulipotyphla > Soricidae > Crocidura > Crocidura indochinensis. Next base: position 25,381 of record PVKC010005101.1, on the reverse strand, counting down.
CCATTCAAATAATATACAGAGGGGCAGAGTCAGAATAAAACATATTTGGCTGTTAGTAATCTATCAATAACTCCAGAGAAGAAAATCTGCGAAATTGAACCACTGGTATCTGATAAAAGGGGAATCTTAAAATCAATCAGGGAAGCTTACCAATGAGATGCTAAACGCTATTGGATTATGTGGTACTTCGTTTGCTTTCTAGCTTACTGAATCCTATAGACCACACTAACCTCACAGAGCAAATACAGAGTGCAAGTTTTAGTACCTTTGAAAGGGAGAGGCCATTACATCTACATTTGACTTTTACAACAATCCATACTGAACTGACAAGTTCACAAAATCCATTTTTATGGTTAAAGGCTGCTGCATTTCTCTCTGTGTTTTAGAGACCATCAAATTATTCATCCCCGGACTTTCACAGTGATCTCTGGAGAGCGCTGGTTTAAATCTTCACCTGCAGGTAAATGCAAAATAGCCCTTTCATTAGCAAATGAAAACTGCAAACCAGAAGCTTAATTTTGGATTGTACATGCAAATCACAAGACAGGGTTTCAGTGGGCCTCCTGAACCTAATAAGACCAGGATCAAATAAGCATTTTTAAAATGAAATCCTAGAACTCGATTTCCCTCTTTGCATATTACCTTTCCTGGAGGAAGTTCCCCTACAATTAAAGATGTTGAATTCATGCTGTGCTTGTTAGGCAGATCAAACCACACACAGAAAATTGGGAGATGCATCCCAGAATCAAGTACTGTAATTAAGAAAATTGTCTTGATGCCATCCTATGAATATGAATGACTGAGCTACAGGGCCTCTTTATGAGAGAGAGAGACAGAGAGAGAGAGAGAGACAGAGAGAGAGAGAGAGACAGAGAGAGAGAGACAGAGAAACAGAGAGAGAGAGAAAGAGAGAGAGAGTTAAAATCAATAGAGGTAGAGGTACCAGATATCCAGAATAATCTAGGAAAAATAATGAGTAGGAATCAAATAAAAAATAAGGAGAGATGAAAGTTGTAGGTCAGTGCAGTTTTGGAAATAATGGCACCAGTCAGAAAGAAGAAATAAAGTAGGCACTTAATGTGGGTAAGACCTGGCTCCGAAAATAAATTTTCCCTAAAAGTACAACTACCTATCCTCAACACTGCTCTTCATCTTGTCCAGAACTTGTACTCTATCATAGATGCTCGAATTCCACTGATTTCACAGTTTGCAGAGGTCAAAGTTGATGCAAACTGTCAACCTGATAAAAGGCAGAGAAAGAACAGTAGTGGGTGAGTCTCTCTGAATCACTTGGTTGGCAGAAACAACTAATGAGGAGACACTCAAGAGAGAGAAAATAAGGCTGGAGCAATAGTACAGTGTGCAGAGCATTTGACTTGACTGTGACTAACATGGTTTCTATCCTTAGGATCCCATTAGGTTCCTTGAGCACTGTCAGAAGTAATTCCTGAGTGCAGAGCCAGAAATAATCCCTGAGTACTGCCTGGTGTGGCCCAAAACAAAAACAAAATTGAGAAAGTAGCTTGAGAATTGAATAGAAATAACTCAATGTGGCAGAAGGCAAAGGTGCAGTTAAGCAAAAGGTTTTGGTGTTCAACAGTGAGGTAGCTTTTGCATGATAAAGAAACATCCAGGTGGTTCTTGTCCATCTCTGGTAGAATGGTAGACTCTGGTAGACTCTCTGTTAGACATCATTTGTCTGTTAGACATCATTTTGACACTTTCCAAAAATTCTCAAAATTCACTTCACAGTGATCATTTATTTCAGTTTGGAAAGATCTTTCATACAGTTTATTAATGGCACTTATGTTTCCCTCTATCTGATTAAGAAAAGGTCTCTTTGTTCTTAGTTTACTTTAAAACTTTTTTTTAAAGTATTGTTATTTACAGTGTTATTAGTAGCAATGGTTTAGACATAGAAACATTTTAGAACCAACTCCATCACCAATACAACCTCCCTCCATCCACGATGTTCCCAGTCTATCCCATGCTACTACTACCCTATCCCAGCCAATTGTTATAACAGGCACTTTTTCAAGTTTGGTTGTTATAGTTTGGGTTTCATGATTTCATTGTGGTTTGTATATTTAGTTCTGTCCTTCCTTCACATCACCATGTACCCGTGTCCTCTTGACCCCTGTCTTCTGTTATTTTATATCTGTTTATCTTTCTCTGCACTCCTATTCTTTTCATCTCCTCACTATATTCTGGGGCCAAGAGTATTCTAGATAACCCCTCTTTTAAAACATTGCACTCACAAACAAGCTTATAATCATAGTACTAAATAAAGATTTATAAAAAATACACAAAAGACAGTGTCCTAATACAGTAAATAAAAGTACTAACTGATTAAACTTTATTTTTATTTAATCAATTTAATAAGATGTCAATTAATATTAGCTATCTTATTCTGTGAGTTTGGGCAGATTATCTTTAAAGTATTTGGTTCATTTCACTTATTTACCAAATTTGTGGGTTTAGTGCTGTTCATAGTCCGGTTAGATGCTTATTGATTTTAGTAAAGTTTTCAAAAAACAGCTTTTTATATTCTTGACTATCTCTACTAATTTCCTGTATTGAATTTATTTATGATTTTAATTTTTCATTCTTTTTTCTTAAAATTTTTATTTCCTAAGATATAAGCACAGATGATTAATTTTATATCCTTTTATTTTCTAATACATGAACCCAATGATATTTCTGCTGAAAATTGTTTCCAATAAATATCATAAGCATTTATCTAAAAAATAAATAAAAAATAAAACATTTCACTTTCTTATGCAATTATTCTAAATACCAAATATAAATGACATCATCTGTATTTCTTCTTCTACTACTAGATTACTTCATATAAAATTGATGGTTAATTGATATTAAATGTTCTGTATCTGTTCAGGTGATAATTTTACAACTATACAAATTTTTATTTCAAAATTTTACTCACCAATGCAGATACTTAAACATTATGTAAAGCATATTTTGTACTTTGAGATATGAGGAAAACATATGCAATTAATAATCACCACTTTCTAACTGGGACCAGAGACATAGTCACAAGCATGTGTTGTCAGTTTTTTTTTTAAAATAAGCAGGATAAAATACTTTTTCCAGGGTAAACAAGAAATTTTTATCGCTCTATGTCACAACCTCCTTTAAAAATGGTCATTTTTGCAGATTGTTTATACTTTATATCTAATTATTTTGCAGTGTGACAATTGTGTAAATCACAAAAGGAGTTAAATTAGTTTTTTATTTAAATACAACACAAAATTTTATGTCTTCTTTCTTTATAAATATCTACTCCCACAATATATCTATTGGTATGATTTGAATTACAATACTAAAAGCAAAGATTCATAAAACAATAAAGAACTTTATGATTTCACATAGCAAGAAATAAAGCAGCCACCTACTAGCATTTTTATTCAGTGATGAGCTAAATATCAGGGACCCAGTACTTTTTTATTCAGTCTCTTTTTTTATATATAAATATATATTTTTATTTAAACAACTTGATTACATACATGATTGTGTTTAGGTTTCAGCCATGTAAAGAACACCACCCATCAACAGTGCAACATTCCCATCACCAATGTCCCAAATTTTCCTCCTCCCCACCCTACCTCCACCTGTACTCTAGACAGGCTTTCTATTTCCCTCATACATTCTCATTGTTATGATAGTTCACAATGTAGTTATCCTTCTAACTAAACTCATCCCTGTTGTGGTGAGCTTCATGAGGTTGGCTGTAACTTCCAGCCCTCCTCTCTTTTGTGTCTGAAAATTATTATTGCAAGAATGTCTTTCATTTTTCTTAAAACCCATAAATGAGTGAGACCATTCTGCGTCTTTCTCGCTCTCTGACTTATTTCACTCAGCTCAATCTCTTTAATGTATCTTAAAGTGTTTATTCTAAAGGTCTTAAGAGTTTTTATCCTAAAGATCTTTCTTTCTTAGGTTATCCTATGCCTGTATGTTGCAATTAGAGTATATAGAAGAAAAGTAAGAAAAAGAGAGAGAGAACATCAAAGATAAAAGAGTGATAAACATAATGGGAACCGAGGCGGAAGGGAGGACTTTTTGGTGATGGGAGTTCCCCTGATTTTATGTTAATTTGTACCTAAAATATGATTGCCAACGATATGTAACCCAATGTGTTTAAAATAAAAATTATATTATTAAAAATTAAAAAAAGAGTGATAAACATAAAGTCAGAGACAGAATGAGAGATCACTTCCAGAGATTTGAACCAACCAACACTGATCTATATCTGTAAACAATAGTGAGAGATTAACATCCAAGGCTTCCTCCTTTTTGTTACTGGTAACAATTCAGTAAATTATTACCATGATTTCTACTGAAGATGGTGCAAATCTCGTCTTTATCATGAAGCTGTGGAATGCAAGAGTACATACCTGGTCAAAAACAGGTTTCTAGCAAGAGGGAGGAAAAAGTAACAATGTCATAGTCCTTTTAAGTAGTTAACTGAGATCATTTTTCTGGAGAAGCAGAAGTAGGAAAGAGAGATGTCAATCATGAACCAACTGTGATAATTATAAAATGGCAGAAGTAGCTTTATATATTAAGCAACTTGGGAGAGTCACTTTCTAAAAGTCTAAAACTGTGTCTGTCAATAGTATGGAAGTAGTATTCCAAAAGCAGACATTGCATTATGGAGATCAAGCAGGAATTTTGGGGAGAAGTCACTCAACTCCTCAATTCAAAATACTCCACTGTATTCAAACCAAGTGTCTTCACCTTTATCTGAATCTAGACCATTTTGTTCGTTTGTTTTTGGCTTTTGGGTGGCCATACCTAGTGGTACTCAGGAGTTACTCCGAGCTCTACACTCAGAACTCTTCACAGAGCTCGAGAGACCATATGGGATGCTAGAAATCAGGTACGTGCAACACAAAAGCCCTATCCACTGTGCTATTGCTCCAGCCCCATATATTGTGAGTCTTTATTATTTTTTTTTTGGTTTTTGGGTCACACCCGGCAGTGCTCAGGGGTTACTCCTGGCTTCATGCTCAGAAATTGCTCCTGGCAGGCATGGGGGACCATATGGGGCACCGGGATTCGAACGGATGACCTTTTGCATGAAAGGCAAACACCTTACCTCCATGCTATCTCCCGGGCCCCTATTGAGAGTCTTTAGATACCTCTTGAAAATCAATTGCTACCCTCACTGCCACCCAGCTGGGTATGCCTAAATAGGGGTGCCCTGTGGGGTACTGTGTGTTTCTAGAAACATAGTCTAGAAACAGACTATGTTATGAACATCCAGCATTAAAAATTCATTTAATTCTGAATACTCAAATAGTCTGCTTAAGACCAAGTTTAAGCTGCATTCTGCAGAGAATTGAATAAATGATTCTTTAAGCTAAAGTGCATTTTACTGAATGGGAAAAATTCATGTTATCTGATTAGAACATAGTCTGTTGGAATCCAAAAGTCAGTGCTTTATCAAATTCTGTTATCTAAAGCTATTATGAATTGAGTTTCTGCATTCTGTAGATATCAATTGCCAGAGAGTGTTACTTTCTGAGGGTTAGTTTAAATCACAGTCAATAACTGTCTAAATAGTAGGAACTTATTGCTATATAATAACTTGTTAAACTTCTCCTACCATTATCAGCACAGTGCAAGAGACTCTGTTGTATTCACAATTAGGAATTGCCAGGATGGAGTCAGAGAGATAATACAGCGATAGGGTGTTTGCCTTGCATGAGGCTGACATGGAATGGACCCAGGTTTGATTCCTGGCATCCCATATGATACCCTGAGCCTGACAAAAGCAACTTCTGAAAACAGAGAGTCTGGAGTAACCCAGGTTTTTGGATGTGACCCCCCAAAAAAACCAAAATAAATTAATTAATTAAAAGCAGAAAACAAATGCTTAAAAAAAGAATTGCCAGGATTATACTATAATGAAATGTGTTTTTAATCTATGAAAAACTGACTTTAGACTGATGTTTTTAAATTTGGGGCCCGGGAGATAGCATGGAGGTAAGGCATTTGCCTTTCATGCAAAAGGTTATCGGTTCGAATCCCGGTGCCCCATATGGTCCCTGTGCCTGCCAGGAGCAATTTCTGAGCATGTAGCCAGGAGTAACCCCTGAGCACTGCCGGGTGTGACCCAAAAACCAAAAAATAAATAAATAAATTAGCTATTACCTGAATAAATGACCTGCCAGTGAGTTCTGGTTTGTCTGCAGAAAATTTTAGGATTATTGAAACTATTGTGATTTGCAAAGTCCTTCATAGTTGAGTATCACACGTAGAATGAATCAGAACCAATCCCACCACCGTGTCAACTTCCCTGCATCCAATTTACACCCTCCCTTGCTCCTCAGGCTGCCAGATTGCCAGTATAACAGGCTGAATTTTAGGTTTAGATTGTCTAAGTTTGGGTCTATTGATTCCATTGTTATTGCCTTTGGCTTGGATATTAGTTTTGTCCATTTTTCACACTATCTATGCACCTGAAATTGTTTGGCCTCTGGACTTATCCTTTCATATTTGTGTTTCTTCTCTTCCACCCAACTTCTTTCCTTCTTCTTGCAATACCCTGCAGCCAACAGTATTAAAGACAACTACGATTTAGACTATAGTGTTTCTTCATATAGTTATTTTAAATACCACATATAAGTGATATCATTCTATATTTATCCTTCTTTTATTTAACATAATATCTTCCAATTCCATTCATGTTGCTGCAAATTGCATTGTTGTATCATTTCTTACAGCTATGTAGTATTTCACTGTATCACATCTTCATGATCCACTTATCTGTTGTTGGACATCTAGGTTGATTCCAAGTCTTAGCTATTGTACTGAGTGATGCAATTAATAGCAGTGTGCATACATCATTTTGGGTATATGTATTTCTGTGCTGGGGACATATATCCAAAAGAGGGATTGTTGTGTCATATGGTAGCTCAATTTTGAGTTTAGTGAGAACCCTCCATACTGTTTTTTATAGGATTTGGACCAGGCAACATTCCCACCAGAAGTGGGTGAGAGTTCTTTGCTCAGCACATCCTCACCAACACAGATTAATCCCCGTATTTTGGTATGTTTCATCCTCTCTGGTGTAAGACAATATCTCATTGTTGTCTTGACAACAGATGCCCAACAAATGCAAGATATGTTTCCATCAATACCACTGGCTGTCCCTTTCCAGTCTTCCAATATCTATTTGACAACACTGTAATAGATTCGGCTGAAGTTGTGAAGTCAGAAGGAAAAACATTTACTACTACTCTATAAATGAATCTAACAATCATGCACCTATTCGCTATAGTCTATCTCTATGTATCTAGCTTTAGCTAGATAATATGTTCCTCTTGTTGCTTATAAAGAAAATAATAAAAATTCCCTCAGTTCATCAGTGGTAGAAAAAGCATTCACATGAAAACTAACTGCAAACTCTACTCTAATTTCATTGTCTCATCATCATGCCTCTAAGAGCCCATTCAAGACAGCATTCAGTAGAATTGGCCTTTCAAAGTTCACAGTGACTACAGTTCAGAAAAGCAAATATAGAGGCGTGCTGAGTTTAGAGCACAGTATTGGGTGACAAGTAATCAAATGAGAATGTCATTTCTGATTCCATTCTGATTGTTTTTCCTCAGGGGAGTTTTAAAGATCAGAACTCACAATAGCACAAAAACAATAAAATTGGCACGATGTGCTAGAACATGGAGTTTGTAGTCTCAAGAGCTGATTCTTTTTTTTTTTTTTTTTCACTTTAGTCTTGGAAACTGTGAAATTGCCTGTAACAGAGGCTCAAATTCTGTTTTCCAGTGCATGCTTTTGTGCCCGATAGCCCACTTCTAGAAGCAACAGATGTTCATTCTAAATGGTTCATTTCTGGAAACTTAGAGATGCCTTTGGGAAGTCAGCTTCAGAAAATTCACACACATGTTATGTAGAAAATTTAGAGTTATTGTTTTACAGTTTTCTGAATAGGTAGCCAGGTCAGAATGGGTTGCTGCATTGTTAATCTTCAAGCAAGTAAGTACATCACTGAAAAAATATTTATTCCTCCTCCCTCAAATAAATCTGAATGTGTGGTTTACATTAAAATAACTAAAACTTGGGGCAGGAGAGATAGCATGGAGGTAGGGCATTTGCCTTGCATGCAATAGGACGGTGGTTTGAATCCCGGCATCCCCTATGGTCCCCTGAGCCTGCCAGGAGGAATTTCTGAGCTCAATGCCAGGAGTAACCCCTGAGTGCTGCCGGGTGTGACCCAAAAACCAAAAAAAAAAAAATTAAAATTAAAAAAGGGCTCGGAGAGGATAGCACAGCGGTGTTTGCCTTGCAAGTAGCCGATCCAGGACCTAAGGTTGTTGGTTTGAATCCTCGTGTCCCATATGGTCCCCTGTGCCTGCCAGGAGCTATTTCTGAGCAAATAGCCAGGAGTAACCCGTAAGCACTGCCGGGTGTGGCCCAAAAACCAAAATAAATAGATTAATTAATTAAATTAAAATAAAAAATAACTAAAATTTAAAACACATATAATTTTAAATTAAAAACTATTGCCATTATAGACATCTCTTCTGCGGTCCCTGAGTCTCTTTCTATAATGCATCATACTTTATAAATTCATAGCAAAGACTCTATATAATAAATGGCATGCATATGCAACGTTTGGTATAGCATCACAGCCAGAGACTTGAGTTGAGATGTATATATTTTAGCATCACAGACTTGAGTTGAGATGTATATATTTTACAGATATAAACTGGATACACACACTATATATTATCCCTTGTACAAGATGGAAAATAAAGAGACAAATTCAATTCTCAGGATTATGGCTGAGTTGGAAAATGGTAAAAGATGTAATTTCGAATACTTATTCAATAATTAATATTACATATAGGAGCACATTGCATACGGATATTGCATACAATAGCTCAGCAGGTAGGACATTTTGCTTTTGCATGCGGCCAACTAGAATTCAAGCATCAGCATCCCATATTGTCCCCCAAGCACTGTCAGGAATGACCCTGAATATAGAATCAGGAGTAATCATGGACACTGCCAGGTATGTGCCCCCCAAAATAAAAGGGAAATGTTGCTTACAATCTATAGAGCCTCACTATCTTGGTTGCTAAGAAGAAATGATAGACAAATCAGAAGGTTTCTTCCTTGCTATATGCTCAGACATTCAAGTGAAAGTGCCAAAGTAATCAGAATCCTGGGTCAGAATGATAGTGTAGCTGTAGGGCGTTTGCCTTGCATGCTGCTGACCCAGGACATACCTGTGTTAGATCCCTGGCGTCCTATATGGTACCCGAGTCAGGAGCGATTTCTGAGAGCATAGCCAGGAGTAACCCCTGAGCATCACTAGTGTGGCCCAGAAACAAACAAACAAACAAACAAGCGAAAGAAGCAATCAGAATCCATAATTTCTGAAAGGACATCTCTGCTAATATACATTTCTCCACACATGCTCTGAAGAAATTAACACTTGATTTAAAAATGTGCAGAAGACATGGTGTGAACACTTCATCCTGTATATACCCCCCAAAATATATAAAATATGATCCACATGTAATGTTTTATGACAAATGCAAATTAAAATAATAGTGTGATATCACTACACACCTAGTAGGATAGTAGCCAAGGAACACTAACAATGCTATCTGTTGACATTGTGAGACCATATGAACTAAATTCCTGGCTAATATTGAATGCAAAGTGATTCAACCACTTTGAAAGTTTGGAACTTTCCTTCAAAGTTAAACACACTCTTACAATACCATTAAGCATTGTGCTTGTTGATATTTTTTCAACATCAATATTTATAGCAGCTTGATTTATTACTGCAAAACTATCAGGAGAATGCATAAGTAAACTGGTACTTCAAGACAGTGATATATGTAGCACTGAAAAAGTACTCTCCGCTTAGAAAAATACTTGGTGGTGGGAACTTAAATGCATGTTCTCAGTGAAAGTAACTGAGTGGTCAGAGCTTGTAATGGAGCTTGGAGGGCACTTGAAAAATGCAAAGCTTTGGAAAAGGAAAATGAACAGATGGAGCCTAGTGGACTCTAGAGCAATAATAATAACAATCATTATTATTGATGGTTATTAATGCTTATTATTAATAAAAATAATTTCAGGTTTATCTATATTGATTAAAATAATTTTGCACAGTTTGAGACACTGATGTTTGGTGGGTAATAGTCTGAAGACATTACTTTAGAGTCACACTTCATATAGAAAGTTACACATGAAACTTTTGATTTTAAAAGATTCTAAGTCTGCTATTTTGGCACAGCACAATATTTAAGACTGATTTTACCTAAGAAGAACAAATTATGATACATGACACTGAATGAAAGAGACAAGAACTGGGTTGTGGCTCAGTATGTAAATTCCTGGACTTTGATAGTTAGGGCTGAGCATAATAAGTTAGCTTATGATGTAATGGTATCTGGGAGAATGAACTAAAATATTTTAAACTGGAAGGACTTTTATGTTGATCTAGCTGTACAACAAGGCAAGTTATTTTCTTAAAGTCATATAATTATACAATTATGACTTCCAAATCTCAAAACAAATCTAAAATCTAGATATAGTTTCTAATACATGTGCCCAAGCCAAAACCAAGGAGAAAGAGATGGTAATATAAACTAGGTACTTTTAGTGATAAGTTATATCAATATAGTTACATCACTAGTATAAATAGCCTACCCCTCTGGTGCAAGATGTTGATATTAGGAGAGTTTGGAAGAAGAGGAAAGATTTTTGTAAATCTCCTTTATGTATTTTTTGCTCAATTTTGCTTAAACCCAAAATTGCTCTAAAAAATCTATCAGAAAGGGGAGGTTAATAATCCTAGCATCTATCCCCAGAGGCTAAAAGTAATTGGTTAAGGATGGGACATGAGTTTGGGTATGACTTATTGCAGCTTACCAAGTGATCCTGAAGTTCTGCCAGGTTAAGAGCCACCATGACAAACAAGCATGTCAACCTTGCCAGGCATATTAGGAATTGCTGGCTCTTGGCTTTCTTGCTGCATTCTAATTAAATCAGTATTTACACAGGCCTCTATAGTTCTCTGCCAAAAAGTATTTATAAAGTTTTTCTCCCGTGGTATTAGCACAATGTCAGGTGTCCTTCAAATAGGGAAAAATAGGAAATTGCAAGTCTTGATTGTCAAAGTAAGGCTAGATAGTCATGATTTTGTTATCACCTTAAAATAATGTCTATATTTTTTTCTGTTTACATCTCCCTGGAAGATTCAAAGTCTTGAATAATAGCCATATTTGAAGTTCTAAGCAAAGCAAATTAGAGAATCTACTCTGCCATTTTTTAATCAAAAATTAAGACTATAAATCAAGCCTTCTTTTAATTTATTGACCAATAATTGTCAAGGAGCAAATGTCAGAACATCAGTCAAGAACAAAGAGATTTTTGTTGGCTGGGGTTGTGATTGCGAGGAGTGACAGATGGCAGATTTTAGTATGCTGAGAGCTTGATGGCAGAAAACATTTTTTCTCTTCCAATTAGTCACAAATACCTTAAAGCCAGAGGGTCTGAGAATCAAGGTCAGATGCCACTTTGGAAACTCTTCATGATTTGATAGCTTGCAAGGTAAGTAAATTATTCACAAGTTGCCTTCAGCTACTAGACCTCTCCCTCTGCTGACTAAATGTCTTATATATACATGTATGCACATACATATAATGCATATATACATAACTTAAAATGGACCTCTGAAATTAGTACCTTCTATTCTTGTGGTGAAAATCTTTTAGCTTATAAATGAGCTTGTTACTAATCAAATTAAAAACAACTTAAAGGAATCATAACATTTGTAATTAATCATTCTTATCAAACAGTTATACTGTATGAGGCTTACTGGTAAGAATGTGATATGAATTATAAAATCCTTCCAATAACCCATATCATGTAATACGCAAGACCTTGTTTTACAGATTAGAGAGACCAAGTTCTCTAGGTTGAACTTGAGAGCCAGTCATCAGGAAGTTGGATTAGTGGCAATCCATTAACTGTGGTCTAATATCAGACTTGGTGTCAACTTGGAGAGTATCATATTTTTCACTCTATAAGATGCACATAGTTTTTAGATAAGGAAAACAAGAGAAATATTATTCTAAAGCAACTGGTATACAAAAATCTTTAATAAACTATAACAGAATAATATTTCAACCATGCTAAGTAAATAGCACTAAATAGTCTTAAACAAAAGCTCTCTATGTTATGGTGAAAGTGCATTAGCCTGATTGCTTGTACTATGTGATATGTATGTGCAATAAAGAGGGCATAAACTGTGGATGTTAAGTAGTTAGTGCATGCTCTCTTCCTCTGAACTCATGCTTCAGCTCCAGGAGGCATTTGCTCCAGAAGATGAAAACAATATGGAAATTCCTCCAAAAACTGGAAATTGAGCTTCCATAGGATCCAGCTATACCAGTCCTAAGGATATACCCTAGAAATACAAAAATACAATACAAAAATTCCTTCCTCACACCAATATTCACTGCAGCACTTTTTACAATAGTCAGACTCTGGAAACAACCATGATTGCCCTTCAACAGATGAATGGTTAAAGAAACTGTGGTACATATACACAATGGAATATTATGCAGCCATCAGGAGAGATGAAGTCATGAAATTTTTCTAAACATAGATGTATATGGAATCTATTATGCTGAGTGAAATTAGTCAGAGGGAGAGAGAGACACCCTCATCTATGGGTTTTAAGAAAAATGAAAGACATTGAAATAATTCCCAGAGATGAGGTCCAGAAGAACCAGCTCAAGATATAAAGCTCACCACCAAGAGTGGTGAGTGCAGTTAAATCACTATGCTGAGAACTATCATAATAATGTTAATGAGTGAGGGATGTAGAAAGCCTGTCTCCAATACAGGCTGGGGTGGGAAGGGAAGAGATGGTGGCATTGGTGATGGGAAGGTTGCATCGTGAAGGGGGGTGCTCTTTTTATGACTGAAATTCAACTACAATTATTTTTGTAATCACGGTGTTTAAATAAAGAAATTATTTATAAAAAAGATGCAGACATTTGACATTTTCCTCCATCTTTTTTTTTGGGGGGGGGGAAGTGCGTCTTACAGTACTAAAACTATGGTATACACTAATCCTTCTGCAATCAAAACCTATACCTGACAATAAATTCCTTCTGCGAAAATCATATAGGCCACTAAAGTAAAAAGAAACAGTAAAGAGCTACCAACTACCAGAAAAGCAAGGCTTTTGCTTTTAACTTTATTACACGTAAGACTCATCTAAAGAATTTTTTCTGGGACCCGGGAGATAGCATGGAGGTAAGGCGTTTGCCTTTCATGCAAAAGGTCATCGGTTCGAATCCCAGTGCCCCATATGGTCCCCCGTGCCTGCCAGGAGCAATTTCTGAGCATGGAGTCAGGAGTAACCACTGAGCACTGCCGGGTGTGACCCCCCCCCAAAAAAAGAGAATTTTGTTCAAAAGAATGATCATACCTGGCCTCAGGCTCAGAGATTGCTTTTAATTGAGATGGGATAGCACTTAGGCATTGGAATGTTAAAATGCTTGCCAGGCAAAGTCAGTTACATAATTTGCTGAGCTCATTCAGAATGAAAATAAAGGATTGTGATTCCAAAACTAAGAATATTATGATGGCATTAAGATGGGAATAAATGAATTGTAAAGTCCTTTAGTGGATGAGTCATGGCCAGTGTACAAGTTACCCACACTCAAGGTTAGTCCTGTACTATGTAATACTCACTTTTGAATGTTTGGTCCAAGGAATCACCCAGGCCAGGACCCAATTCTGTTGGTTGTGGGGAGGGGGCTTTTCATCATTATTACCATCACCTGGATGAAGCATTTGTAAGCATGTAATTTTTAAAATAAAATCATTTAAAAATGGCAATTGCATTCTTATTTTTCAAAAGAGCATAGCACGTCAGCTGCCCTGCCAGAATGAGTCAGGATCGTGCAATATCTGGATCTCATACTTTTATCTTTTGTCTCTGCTGCAGTTCCTTGAGTAAGAGTTATTCCTTTACAATTCTGTGTGATCCTCATCCTAATGTAAATGAACATATTATACACTAAAGGAAATTTGTGACCTAAAACTCATAATCATATGTTTCTTTCCTTGTTACATCTGTTTCTGGCTTTTCATTGTTTCTTATATTTTTATTCTCATTGTTTGTGGGGGGTCTACACAGTGCTAGAATATACATACATATTTATAGAGCGCTAGGAATAAAGCATTAATAAATTCACTGACAGTGCTCACTTTGGCAGCACATATACTAAAAATTGGAACGATACAGAGAAGATTAGCATGGCCTCTGCACAAGGATGACACACAAATTTGTGAAGCGTTCCGTATTTTAAAAAAAAAATTCACTGACAAAAGTCAGGAAGGAATTCAGAAGTCCATTAAGCTGTATGTTTTCTGTATCTAAAGTACAAATCAAGTATGTAAGATGATTTTGTGACTGAGGGAAAATATAGTTTCTCAACTTTTACTCAGGAATTTGAAGAGAGAGTCTTGGGATTAATCAGACACTCCAGTCAGTGACTCAGACTTTTATTTAGACCTCAAGTAGGCTATTGAGAATGGCTCCATTTCATCGTTCTATAGAACTTACTTAACCTTGTTTGTTGAGAGGCCACTCCATTAATGTAGATCTTTCAAAAAAAATAGGATAATATAATTTTCTTCTACTATTTATCTCCCTCTGTGTGTGCCATCACTATATGTTATTTTAGGCTTTATCTCACTTTCCTGAAGTCATTTATGACATTAAGGTATTATCCTAGGTCAGAAACTCCGGATTTCTGGGACTGGGGTCTATTCATTTTGTATCTCTAGCTTTTCGTTTTGTTTTGTTTTTGTTTTTTGGGCCACACCCAGTGACGCTCAGGAGTTACTTCTGGCTATGTGCTCAGAAATCACTCCTGTCTTGGGATGCCAGGGATTGAATCAAGGTCCGTCCTGGGTCAGCTGCTTTTTCATGCCCTACTGCTGTGCTATTGTTTGGCCCCTCCTTTTATATCTTTAGCTTTTGACATACCTTGGTGCTCAATATTTATTGAATGTGTGAAATTACAAATGAATAAATACTTCCAAAAGAAAGAATTGTGACACTAATAGTATCAGGGGGTAATATAAAATTGCTTAAAGATCTTAATCTTTCTTCCTTTTTGTAATTTATTTCTATAAATTTGTGCCAGATTTAATTCATGTACATTGATGTTCCTCTGTGGGTTCTAAATATTTTCCCTTTTTTTGTATTCATTATTTTTATTTTATGGAAATTCTCAGTTTGCTTATTCAGCTTCTGAGAGTTCTCTTGGGAACTACTATTTATCTTAGTTTTCAGAAGGATTTTGATTCCTAGCTAAAGCTTGCAGCATTGAAAAGTACAAATTCATTATTATCCAAACTCCTTTTTTTGGGAGGGAGGAGTCACACCTGGCAGTGCTCAGGGGTTACTCCTAGTTCTACACTCAGAAGTCGCTCCTGGCAGGCATGGGGTACCATATGGGATGCCGGGATTTGAATCACCGTCCTTCTGCATGCAAGGCAAACACCCTACCTTCATGCTATCTCTCTGGCCCCCGTTATCCAAACTCTTAACATTGACTAGGAGCTGGAATTATGAGGTTAATTTTAACTCACATTTCCAATTTTCATTCCCCCTTCCCACCTACATCCTTGCATCTTTCCATTTCTTTTTCTTGCAAATGACATTCCAAAAGTATTGAATGACAGATTAAAAATTTTGTATACATTCAAAATCAATCCTATAACATTTTTATTTAATATTGATCATTCACTATTCAACTCTAGAAATAGTACAAAAGATAGGACACTTTGCATACAACCAAGCTTGGTTTGATTCCTAGCATTATGTGCTCCCCCAGACACCACCAGAAATGAACCCTGAGAATAGAGCCAGGAGTAAGCTCTGAGTGCTGACATATCAAATATAAGAAAACAATAAATAATAATAACAGTACGTGGTATTAATATTCAGATTGTCTAGTCATTTTAAGTTATGAGTATTGTGTTATATGAACTTACATAGTCAAACCCCACCATTTTATCCAGTGGTTAGTGAACATAAAACTCTGGGTTACTTAAACTAATATGCACATACATGGAAATGTAAAAACGTACTATGCCTTCAAAATTTAAGGAGTTACATAAACTTTATGATTTTAGAATGTTTGATGTGCTACTAAGAAATACGTATTGCAATCTGGGGACTTGAGGGACAAAGTAATTGTACATGGGTTCTGTTTTATTTTTCTTAATATTCTTTGGTTGAAAATTCATTGTTAAGATATCAGCAATGGGACTTATGTGAGTTCTGTTTATGGGTGATAATCTTTCCATTGTAACTTTATTTGTCCTCTTTCTTTGCAT
>PVKC010005100.1:0-34118 GCA_004027635.1 Crocidura indochinensis | reverse complement strand
TATATATATATATATATATATATATATATATATATATATACCCTACAGAACTTTAAAGATGGTTTTAAATTGTATACCTTAGGAGTTTGCCTAGAAATCAACAACTATTATAAGTGCTGAGAATATGTATGTATATATATATATATCAGAAAATAAAATAGACTGACCTCTTTGTCATGAAGAAATTACATCCTTGATAGGAAAATCTTACAATAAACAATAAAAATAACATTAAGTTAAGCATGCAATGCATTAGAACATGAAAACATACAAAACAAAAATGAGTTATTTGAGAAGGGTTATTGACCCCCAAATCTTTGACCCTCAATTCTATACAATTGACAGCAAATATTTTGCAAAAAAGGAACTAATAAGTAAAGAGCAAATATATAAAATGAATAAACAATTCTGAATTTAAACCAAACTTCATCTTTTGCTGATTTATACATCAGTCTCTTAACTATGAATGGATAATAATCCCTTAAAATTAGCCCTGAGCTTTGAACGTATAGTTGAGATAGTTGATTAAGTAAAATACTTTACTGTAAATTGTTTTCACTTATTTATTGAAAAGATAGTACAAGAGGTAGAGGAAGATCTCTGTGTCTCGAACCTGGAGTAAATGCTGTACATTACTGAGGATGGTCTCCAAACCAATCACAAAACAAATTTGTTCTTCCTGTTTAAATATGGCTACTAGACTGTTCCAACTACATCTGTGCCACAGATACCTTTCTTTTTTAACAATCAGCCTACAATCTACTCAGTAACTTAAAGAAAAACTTGACCAAGGAGATTCCAAAATAAAAAGTAGGACATATATTTCCTCCACCTGAAGCAAACAGAATTATTTCTAGCCATGCACAAAAAAATAGTAGCATGTTTATATACATCTCATTCACTTAAGACTGACTCTGATTTGAGGACAGAAGCAATATAAAATTTCTGTCCTATTTTCCACTGTTCGTGCATTTGCTTGTGGGTGGGAAAAATAAGCAAGGGAATAAGAACCTAAGGAAAACCAAAAGGTTTCTTGCGAAAACTATTCCCATAGTTTTCGAATGAACATTTTAGGAATCCTCAACTCCACGAGTCAGGACACTCAAAAAGAAATGACAAATAGTGTAGTGGGGAGGGGGGGGTGTGGTAAATATGTCACACAGAAAGGCCTTCCTTTTCATTTCACCTCAGTTTATGAAGTCACATTATATAAAGACAGAGGACATAGCTAGTATTTGAAGCAGCCATAACAAAGCATGCATGCATAAACTAATGCTATTTTAGTGAACTCGCCTGTAAAGGGAATCCTGGAAAGTAAACACTGCAAGGCAGTTTCGAGCATTTATGAACTGTCTTTATTTTTTTAGTATGTCTATTGCCATAAATATCTCATTATCTTTGGAGCTTTGTTCCTGGGGGAATCTAAGCTGGGGGAAGCTTTTTTTTTTTGTGACACTGCAGCATATGTGCCACAGTAAATCATTGCAATGCCCTGCCTGAATGAACTGCAGCTGCAGAAGCTGAAGGGGATACGGTCGCCATCAGCATGGGCATGAGCAATGCAGGCTATGGGCTGTGGTGCGCAAGGGATGCTTGCAGTACTGGGACAAGAGCCGAAGGTGCAGGCTGAGGCTGGCAGACAAAAGACACTTTGAGCAAGGCACCAGTATCCTGGCAGAAGGTACGTTTATTTTTCTATAATGGTAGAAGGAAAGAGAGTTTAAACATGGTCAAGCAGTTCTTGATAAGAGACACCGGAGTCTCTAAAGATTTTAATGTTTCTAATTCTCTTTTTACGTATACTTGGTAACACACTCTCTCTTTTGTTCTCCTTTCTTCCTTTCTCTTTTCCTCTTTCTTGCTCTCTCTCTTGTTCCCTCTTTCCTAGTTTTCCCACTTTCTTCCTTTCCTCTCTTCCTCCATGTCTTCCTCCTTCTCTCTTTCCTTTCATATATATGTATATATATAAAGAATACCTCAAAACAGAGTTACTCAGTTAAATTGCACAGGCCTATATTTCTATTGTAATTTCTCTATTGAACAATAGCCAGGACTGGATTTAAGTCTCTCAGAATATCCCAACTACTTGTTGAATCTTTAAAAATATACACCATATTTTTTAAAACATTTATTTTATTTGTTCTTGTTTATTTTGGGTCACATCTGTAAGAGGTCAGGGATTACTCCTGGCTCCGCATTCAGAAATCACTCCTGACAGGCTCGGGGGACCGTATGGGATGCCAAAGATAAAATCCGTGTTGGTCCCAGTCAGCGGTGTCCAAGGCAAACGTCATACCACTGTTCTATTGCTCTGTCCCTATAAAACACCATTTTTAAATACCAAATGGCTTCAAATAGCTCCTTTCAATCTATGTATTCTTGCCTGAAGTAACTGTAGAGTGCTCGCAGTTAGAAAGAACTTGCATGCATTGGTGGTGGGAATGTTCCATTGGTGAGAGGGATGTTCTCTTTTTGACTGAAACCCAACCCAACTATAAGCATGTTTGTAATGATGGTGCTTAAATAAAGATACTATTGTTCATTTAAAAAAAAGAAATAAAAAACTACATGAACAAGCTAAACTTTGGTTTCTGTCTTGAACATGACAATCAACTAAGCACAGGGCATCATTTTCCCATGCAGTTCTGTTTATAGAATCCATTAGAAATTTCCATTTCTTCTTAATGTAAACCTCCAAACATTGTTTTCTTGTTCTAGAACCAGCTTTATCTTAGTGTCACATATTTCCCACCCATCACAACCCCCTATCCCCGCTGTATCCTGGACTCGTCTTATTTTTTCTCTAAACTTTTGGCAAATAGCATTTAAATAGGCAGAAAGAGAGAATATAGAAAACACATCTTTTACTGGTAAACACAATGTATGATTCAGTTTTCTATCCTTTCATTATTTAAAAATATGTTCATGGTGGTTCCTGGTTGACAGTAACAGAGGAAAAGAAACAATTGTTGATGGTGAAACATTCTTGCTCATTTGGGATATGCATCATTGATTTGAATTTCTGCTTTTTAGGAAAGAATATGTTATAACAGCTGTTTTGCGAGGAGGTGGTTGCTCCCTGAATTGGGATTGCACGAGAATATATACTCCCTAACATGGATGTTAGATCATTAAATTTCCATAAATTTAATTTAGATCATAAATTTCTTAATTCTATGCACAGGTAAAAATAGAATTTTACTGAGTAACTGGGTAAATAAGCAATGCACTGTATAAAAATCATAGCCTATGGCAACAAATCCTTGAATTTTGACAACAGAACCAAGATTACTAAAGCAGTAAAAGAGGGGCTGGGGAAAGGGAAACGACTAGAAGAGACATGGGATAATAGTAGAAGGTCTTGGTGATGAAGATGCAATAATTTTGTGTACCAAAAGTATAAATAGCAATGCAATTATAACCAGGTTATCTCAACTACATTAAAATTAAAGACAGAAAGGTAGTGTAACTTCAATTTCTAAAATTCTTTTAAAAATTAATTTGTTTTGGAGCTGGAGAGATAACACATCGGTAGGGCGTTTGCCTTGTACACAACTAATCCAGGACAGATGGTAGTTCGAATCCAGGCATCCGATATGGTCCCCCAAGCCAACCAGGAACAATAAAGTAAAGAAAAAGAAAACTCAATTAGTTTCTTTGGATTAAATATTTTCCAAGTGTCTAACAGTAAGAAATTTAGAAAGTACATGTTTTAGGACCAGAGTGATAGTACAGTGGTAGGGTGTTTGCCTTGCACGCAGCAGATCTGAGACTGATCCAGGTTTGATCTTTGGCATCCCATAGATCAGGAGCCAAGAGTAACCCCTGAGATTCAAAACAAACCCCAAAAAAGGAAGTACATGGTTTACTTTCAAGAAATATTTCTTTAGGTGTCAGAAAGCTCCTCCCAAGACCAATCATTTTAAAATAACCACAAAAGTGTCCTTGCCAAATGAGAATAACAACTTTAGACTATCTGCGGTCTGTAAGGCAAACTTTGTGACCTTTCTTCAATGTCTATGTTTTCTTGGTATGAATGGTTGCAAATGCAAACTTTGCAAATCATGCATCCATGACTCAGAAAATTCTTCCAGTCCCTCAGTTATCTCTGACTAATAAGTAACCTATCTAGACTAGTTTACATATCTTTATTTTTTCTGCAGTGTGCAAGGCAATCAAATATCTTTTGCATGTTTTGAATAGTTTTTGTGAAATTATTGAGGTGTTATTTTCAGACAATATGAATTAAACAAATTTAAGTAGAAACAAAACACAGAGATATTTATTTTTTGTCAGTAGTGATAAAGCCCTCTTTTATGTGGTTGTTTTAGGAAACAGAGAATGAGAATTGAAATAAGATTATTGCTGTTCAAGAATTTTTAACATATAAAAATGTCTTGATAACTATAAATGATAAAAATTTGTCAAAGACTAGAAATTAGAAAATGAAATAGATACTTACCTGGCAGGGGAGATACCATGATCAAGAAAATTAAATAGAATATGGAACTAGCAAAACAGAAAATTACTAATAAATATTAGTATGATATTGAATGTAAATATATCTGCTTTAAGAAAGTTTTGCAAATCATCTGGGGGAATTTAGACTCTTTTATTTTTCCTTTCTGATTTTAATGTTTTTTTTCCCTTGTCTTTTTTTGTTTTATTGTTGCTCTCACCAGCCCCACAATGGTTTCTGAGCAGTGTTCACCTCTGGTGAAAGCTTTGTCTCCCCCTGTTGACCAGCTACTAAAATAGCGAACTGAGAAATTGAGCAGGAGTCTCGGCTGTGTCTTGTGAGTTGACATGAAGTAAAAAGACACCGTCTGAAGTTTTATGCATGCTGTGTTTTCTCTCCTTGCTGCAAGAATAAAAGCCTTTTCTTTTAACCTGGCTGTCTTTGAAGTAGCAATTTTGACATCTTCATGGCCTCTAAAGGTAAGAGAAAGTAAGATCAACTAATAAATTTTTCCTTATATTATGACTGATAATATACTGAGGTGGGAAGTTTCAATTGGTGAGGCTGATGGTTAAAACTCTGTCACATCCCCTTTGTATGTATAAATATTTTAAAACTTTAGCTCCAAGAAGAATTGTGTATTAATTAAAATATAAAACAATCATATTTCTAGAATGATGTAGACATAGAGAGGTAAACAGTATGTCAGTTATGAAAAATGTAAAGAGTTAATTAAAAATCTGCACAGCAAACTTCATGATGGAAGTATTTAATGTCAAACACAAGAATAGATTGGAGAAAATTGATAAAGACCTCTTCATATAATAAACTTGAAAGTATGGGTTCATTTATTTTTTTAATTTTCAATTTGAAATATTTGGCACAGCTATATAAAATAAATAATTGGTAAATTTGTATCATTGGAAAGTGATCAGTGTCATAAATATTGATATTAAACAATTTATTTAAAGTCAGTGTTATCAAGTATTGGTATCATATTATGATTTGTATCTTATCAAATCATTAAATGCCATAAAAATGGTATCAATGCTATAGGAAAAAGAAATGGTATCATAAAGAATTAGTAAAATTACATTACTGGCAAATTTCAATAAATGTTTTGTGCTAGAAGGAAATATATCTACACCATGAATCTTCAGAAAGATATTTAATAGAAAATTATATAAAAAGAAGAAAAACAACATAACAAATTTAAGCATACAAATTAATTGGGGACTTTGGAGAAAGAGCTAGTGTTTCCTTAAATTTCTAAAACTTTTTATAATTAGTGTTTTGTAACTTTAAAGAACTTCACAAAAGACAAAAAATAAAAAAATTAAAATAAGGATAAATATAAGGTTGTATTTTAAGATAATGAGTTGTACTCTTAGTAAAACACTTGTAAAATTATGTAAAATACAAAATTATAATGCATTTTATTCCATTATCAAAGCAAACCATTTAACTGTAAATTATAATAAAAAGTTTTAGCATGAAGAATTATGATTACGATAATTGGTGCAAACCTTTTAACCTAATTACAAATAGGATAATAAGAGTCCACCAATTTATAATCTCCTAGATTAATGATCCATTGAAGGAAATGTGTAATGATTATATGCTTCCTTTATCAAAATAACATGTTGGGTGCTATTTAGCATATTTAGAACAAATAAGATCATCTCATTTTTTATTAGCATTTAATGTATGCTAGTCCTAGGGTATCACTGAAAAATTCAAACACAATGTAAACATGAAACAGAAAAGTCATGAATTTTAATAAGTGTGTTTTATTTTTATATTTAAAGACAAACAAAAAAATCTTGACACGTTCTCCCTTTCATTTAAGACTAGGATTAACACTTAGGCCAAAACACACGAGCCCTTTATACTATAAGAGTTACAGCAACAACTATACCCTGGAAAGTAAAGAGTTGCAGAGTCCGTGAAATATTTATAAACTAGTTATACATTTTTAAAAGAGGAGATAGAAATTCAAAGCCAGATAGGAATTCAAAGGAGTTCCTTCTTTATTTGGTCATCTGAGTCTTTGAAGAAACTTGTGACTAGAAAGCAATATTTGATCAAAATATGATTAATCTAGCCAAAAAGAACAAATGGACAGTCACAATTATGTCTGAAGACTAAATTTCAGGTGGAAAATTAGCATTTCTTGTAGAACAGACTCAAAGTAGTCAAGTGGAACAAAGGTCTGAGGAACCCTATTGTATTTGAAAAAAATGAAAGTTGCTTTTGAACTAATTGTGTGGTTTGAAGACACCAGTTAGAAATATCAACTTCTTGGGCCCCGGGAGATAGCATGGAGGTAAGGCGTTTGCCTTTCATGCAAAAGGTTATCGGTTCAAATCCCGGTGCCCCATATGGTCCCCCGTGCCTGCCAGGAGCAATTTCTGAGCATGGAGCCAGGAGTAACCCCTGAGCACTGCCGGGTGTGACCCAAAAACCAAAAAAAAAAAAAAAAAAAAAGAAATATCAACTTCACTTATCTAAAACATCTTTATGCGCTATATTCTTCAACTAGAATTAAAGGTAGCATGGACAACATCATGAAGTTCTCATGAAATAATATTAATGATTAGCATATTGAAGGCCTGAATTCCCTGGGACTTCTACTTCATTCCCTGGATAGCTTAATCGGCACTCTATGCCTAGGGACAGCCTAAGTATAGGATGTCATTCATACTGGGGAATCATTAATGTTAATTAATAGCCTCGGTGTATAACTGAACATAATTTTAGAACAGGAAGGTCTGGAACTTGAAGTCTGAGAACAAAACTAGTTTTTCCAGGAAAATATAATTTGAATTATTATTTTTTAAGGCTGCTCCTGTATGAATGGAATTCCAAAAGAAGAAAGGGCATAAGCTCAGAATGTTGATCTAAAGTTTATGAAGTTAATCCCTAACGCAGGCTGGCAAAGAATCCAGAAATTTCTACCAAAGCATCTAAGACTCTGAGGCTTAAGGACTTAAGTTCTGGGTCAGACATGAGCTAGGGCCAATGCCAGATACTCTGCATTTTTAAAGCAACAATAGTTTACCTAAAATATGTAGAGTGATTTGCTCATTTATTTATATTCAGTAAAATTTATAATGAAGGAAATGAAATAATCTTCTACCAGCAATTGGAAAGCAATTCCTATTCATTGTCATTTTTTGTTATATAGGATACTATGTATAAAACTATGTATACAGCGCCAAACTTCAATCCATGATTCTTATTATAAGGGGACACTTAAGTAATTACCACAAAGTTCAAGTTATAGAACATATTGAACACTTCATAAAGGTCTCCTATGGGCAATACTCCACCCAGCATCCTCCATACCAAAGATAAACCATTCACCTAAATTTTACCACTATCAACTATTTCCCTCAAGATGGAGCATTAATAAAAAAGATGGAGCATTTTAAATCTTATCCACTACTGACCCCATTCTGCATAAGATATTTTTAAACCAGCTTTTGGGTGAAAATATAGAAATACAAGACAAACATTTATTGCTAAAATTATAAATATATGTTCAAGAAAATACAACTCAGTTACAGAATTTTTGGGAGCCTGGGACTCACAGTTTTTTATATGTTTGTTTCATTGCTTAGTTTGGTTGTTCTTAGGGTTTACTTCTTGCTCTATGCTCAGGGAGACACATGAAAGTGTATAGTGGACATATTCTGTGCCAGGTATCTAATCAGGGTTGACCATATGCAAGGCAATGAATGCTTTCCCTATCTTCTTGGGTTATACAATTCTCAGTTTAAGAAACTAAAGATCTTGATTTACTTGTTTTTGTTATCTATGATAACAAGTTAAGTCTAAAATCAAATTTATTGGAGACCTTGATTTGCAAATAAAAATAAGATTGTAGGTAACAGCCAAAATATTTCCTTTATAATAGCTTTAATTAAAGCTAATATTTTGTTATTTGTAAAGCCCACAAGAGGGAGGAAGATAATGAGAAAATTGCAAAGTAAAAAAAAGCTACTTATCAAGAGTTAAGGGTCAGAGTGGTAGCACAGTGGTAGGGCATTTTACTTGCAGCGGCTAACCAAGACAGACACGGGTTCAATCTCCGGCATCCCATATGGTCCCTGAGCCAAGAGCAATTTCTGAATGCAGAGCCAGAAATATCCCCGAGTGCTGCTGGGTGTATCCCAAAGCAAATAAAAAAAAAAAAAGAGTTCAAATTATAATCCCAAACATTCTGACACTTTTAGTCAAATTGTGATTGGTTAATAAGGAGAAAATAAATATATTAGTATCTTTATTTAAGCATTGTGATTACAAGCATTTTTGTGGTTGGGTATTATTTTTTTAAAGTGCTCATATTGAGAGTGCTTTGAGAACTGAAATTGCATTTAAATGGTTACGAAAAGGTACATTTCAGGGCATGAACGCAAGTATGTGCCTTACATGCAGCCAATCTGGGTTAAATCCACATGATCAAATAGGGTCCTCTTAACTCGCCAAGTATAAACCAAAAGCAATAGGAATTCTTCAGCCAATGTCCTTTATGTCTGTTTTGATCTGAGAAGTCAAGATAAGGGCCTCATAAAAAGCAAATTGCTGTGATCTTACCAAGAGGGAGCTCTGTTTGAGGAATCTGCTGACAAGATGGTTTTCATACAGTTGAACCTGAGAATGTATCCAAATTCCAAATACTACAGGTAATACAAACTTGGAATTCATCTAGATCTAGTGCTACAAACTTGAAGTTAGATAATCAAATTAGTATCAAGTAATTGTACCTCATTAATATCACATGGATACCAAACATTACTGTTTGCGATTACCCCAAACCATGTAGTGTCCGAAGAACCATTCCTTGAATCCAGTCCTCAAACTTTTAAAGAGGAGGCCAGTTCACTATTCCTCATACCATTGGAGGGTTGGACTATAATAAAAAAAAACTATAAACAAATTTCTATGCACACAACATATATATTACATTAAAGTGAAGAAATAAAATGGGAACAAATATTGTTTTTTTCATCCCTCTCCTAGTGATCATTCAGGTCTTGTCTGAATTCCTTTGCTATCTCCAAAAACAACTTAGCAATTTTTTTCAAAAGTACTTTGAAGTCCCCCCAAGAAATGTTCATGGTGCCTGGGAACCACTTCTAGCTCTTTACAACTCAGTGCTACCTAGGCCTAGCAGAACTGGGAATACCAGGGACACCCCAATGGGTGGCTATTTGGTATGAAGCATTGAACTAAGGGAAGTGGAGGTTCTGCATGCCAGTAGTCTTCTAAGCTATTTCTCCAGCCCTCAAATATATCTTAATAGATACTTAAAACTTTCAGAAAAATATCACATATAAATTTATCTGGAGCTGAATGTCTGGACTAAAGAGAAACCACTATAATCTGTGAATTATATAGATGTTGTCCTAATATTTAGTAAATGTATAATAACAGTATATCTTTTTGCATTTGTTATAAAAATCCTTCCTTATATCAATCCAGAATCAGTGTTATTTTCATCTGGTTTTAGATATATAATCCATAATAATCTGAAATATTTGTTTTACTTGACCCTCTAATATTTGAAAAGTAACTATCAGGAACTTGTATTAAATCTAAAGCAACATAATATTGATGAGGTAAACACACATGAGACCTCTGGTATTTCTGAATTAAGAAAAATGAGCACAAAATGCTGTTGTTTTTAAAATAAATGTTATCTATGTAAAGAGGATATTCAAATGGTAATCATATCAGGAAAGAACCAACAGGAAAAATAATAATAGAAAGTAAAAAAGTATACAGCCCATAGAATATAAACTTACATATTTAACAAAGAAGAATTTTGCATGCATCATATATTAGGGTGCTTGTATACTATTACATAGATTCTTGTCACATGCAGGGTAAATGAATAGCAAATCTTTACCTTCCAATCTGACAAATAATTGAAGTAATAGCATCTTACCAACTAGTCATATCCAAAAAAAGGTGATTTCACTACATAAATTAAAGCCTAAAATCATAGGAATCTCTAAATATTTTATCTTATGTAATTCTAGGTGAGCTTCAGTGGCAATCTTACTGTCAGAAAAGAAAAGAAACTTGTATACAAAATATTAAGGTGTCAGATATCAGTTAGGTTTTGCCTTTAAGGAGTTTCTAAGTAAGTTTTTGAATATTCATATGGTCAATATAATTTGTTCTCCAAGTCTATTCTCAAACCAACAGCATTAACTAACCAGATACAATATTAGAAATGTAAATCCTCAAACTCCAAACTGAACCTCTACCACCACCACATAGAAGTCTGTTTTCACAATCTTCAGGGGCTCCATAGAACAGTGATTGTTAAGAGAGAAAACATTCTTGGAAGTTGCAAGAACCCTCCATATTTGTAAAGTGAGAATAGGCTTTGAAACTCATAATTGTCATTCCAGCCATATATCTACATTATCCTTTTAGAAGCTACATAGTTCATTTTCTTCTTTAATTTTCTTCTGATACTTATATTCCTCCTTACTTTAAAGAAAAGTGTACTTTCCAGGCTGGGGAGATAACACAATAGGAAGGATGTTTGCCTTGCACATGGCTGATACAGGGTGACGCCCAGAATTCCTGTGATCCTTTGAGCACTGCCAGGAGTGATTCCTAAAAGCAGAGCCAGGAGTAATTCTTAGCACCACTGGGTGTGGCTTGAAATCAAATACAAATGTGCCTACAAAAAAACCTAATATCATGTTTTTTGCATACATGATTCTCATTTTCCCCCATGACTGTCATAGCATTCCCATTCTCCATTTGCTATGACTAACGTGACAAATGGTAGTGAGCAGCAAAAGTAAATTGAAGCAAAGTGGTGTCTATGTAACAGGATGAATAATAACATAAAAAGCAGGCAGCAGAAGTTGAAGAGACAGTACAGGTGCTTACCTGGCATACCTGACTCAATTCCTGCCACCATGTAGGGTCACCAAAACCCTGCCTGGAGTGATTCCTGAACATGGAGCCAGGAATAAACCCTTAGCATCTTTAGGCATGGCCCCAAACCATAAATATTAAATAAATTTAAAAAATTAAAAAGGAGATGATCATCTGACTTAGTGGTTCCAAATGTATTTGGTCTACTGTTATATTTTATAATAAAAATAATTTAGGATTATCCCTGCAATGCCAAATATGCACCTTCTTTAAGTGAACAAATAGAAAGAATACCCACTTATACCCCAAAATACAGTCACTTCCCATTCTCAATAGTTTTAGCAACTCCAAAGAGGGGGATTTTCCCACATGGGAAAAGGGGGCAACTATGAATAATATAGCAAATATGCGGTTTTTGGGTCACACCCGGCAGCGCTCGGAGGTTACTCCCGGATCTCTGCTCAAAAATTGTTCTGGCAGGCACGGGGGACATTTGGGATGCCAGGATTCAAACCACAGGTACTGGGTCAGCCACTTGCAAGGCAAATGTCCTACTGCTGTGCTATCTCTCTGGCCTCAATAGGTATTTTTAATTAAATAGTTCTATGTGAATAGTCATGCCAAAAGTTTACAATTATACCTGTAACTACATATCATAGAATGTAATTATATGTCATTTTTAATATAACATTTAAAGGTTATATATATATAATTTATAAATGAGACTATATAGCTTTCCTGAATATAATAAGAAAAGCTAAAGAAAATGGCCCACATTCTCATGTTTATCTCTTAGGGCATGGGAATTCCCTTTATTCCCCAATGTTTACTGTGCCTATGCGCAAAAAAAAAATAAATAAATAAAATTAATTAATTAAATAAAAGTGGGTGAATGCCAAATCCTCTGACTCCAGCACCCCTTCTTTTTCTTGTTTGGTTTTGATTTGTTAGTTTTTGACATTATTTTCCTTCTCATTTTTCTGCCACTTTTTTCTTTCTTTTTCACTCTTGTGGTTATTATTTGGTGATTTTTTTTTCTCTTTGCCGGCTGCATTTTTTCTTCCCTCTTTCTTCTTTCTTTCTTTCTTTCTTTCTTTCTTTCTTTCTTTTTTTCTTTCTTTCTTTCTTTCTCTCTTTTTCTCTTTCTTTCTTTCTTTCTTTCTTTCTTTCTTTCTTCTTTTTCTCTCATTTCTTTTCTTGGTAGTTGCTACCAAATTTTTTCTTCCTTTTTTTTTGTTGGTTTTTTGGCCACACCCATTTGATGCTCAGGGCTTACTCCTGGCTAAGCACTCAGAAATTGCCCCTGGCTTGGGGGGACCATATGGGACACCGGGGAATCGAACCGGGTCCTTCTTGGCTAGCGCTTGCAAGGCAGACACCTTACCTCTAACGCCACCTCGCCGGCCCCTTCTTCCTTTATTCTTATCCTTTTTATCTCCAATGACAACAGAATAGATACCCGATCTACAACAAGCTATAAAGTGGAGACCAGTTACACTAGCATTATGGGAGTAAAGGAGGGAGATATGGGATACATACTGGGAACAAAGGGTGGAGGGAGGCAACACTGGTGGTGGAAATGTCCATCATTCATTGTCACTATGTACCATAAATAATTCTGTGAAAGATTTGTAATGCACTTTGGTCACAATAAAA
Source organism: Crocidura indochinensis (assembly GCA_004027635.1). Taxonomy (NCBI): domain Eukaryota; kingdom Metazoa; phylum Chordata; class Mammalia; order Eulipotyphla; family Soricidae; genus Crocidura; species Crocidura indochinensis. Next base: position 21,097 of record PVKC010005100.1, on the reverse strand, counting down.
ATTTATTTAAAAAAATACAGTCTGTAATTTTTCATTCTCTTGCAGATTCACAGAATCAAAGAGGTCAAAGTCTTTCTCGTTTTCTTCCTGGAGCACCAGACCTGGATGGCAGCCTTGCCAACGCCCATGCCAACCCAGAGCACCAGATTTGGCAACCACATCGCCCTCTGCCTGGCAGTGTCCCTCCTGGTCTCGAATATTTAAGCCAGGTGTTGTCTTTTTTTTTTTTTTTTTCCTCTTTCTATCAACCCGGTCTCCTTACAGTAAATACAAAGCTGGCTTCTTGTTTTCAGCCAAATATAATACTCACCAATTTGGGGCTTAGTTTTGTTTTATACAAAAGTTGTTTACAGGTATAGTTTTGGAACTATTTTGGAAATTTTATTTAATCTAGCTGTGTTCTAGGGACAGAGTTATCATATAAGGATTAAGGCATTTGCATTGTATGTCACTGAGCTGGACTTGATCTCCATTCCTAAGCACTATTGAGTTCACCCCTCATCAAAAAGTAATCATGATAACCAGGTGTATTTATTTTCTTCCCTATTACCTCAAATGCTATCTCTATACAAGAACACAAACACAGTATATGCATCTCAACTAAGGTTTAGGAACTACAATAAATAACTTATTGAAACAAGGACTATACCAAATCATGATTTTATAAAAAAAAAATAGTTTCTTTTACTCACTTATTTGGAAAAAATTCAATATATTCTTCTATCAACATTTCTCCTTTCTCATGTTAACAGTGACAACACAAGCAAACATTTGGAAATGAACTACTTAGCACATTTCTCCTCCTGCTGTTCATTGCTCAAAGTGTCAGCAAATTTACCCTCAAGGAATTGTCTGAAAGGCCTAGTCATCTAAAGCTATTGAAGTAAAGAATTTTTATTGAGTTCACACTATGATCATGGCATAAAACAAAGCCCAAAACAGAACTCTCCTCACCCATTCTGCAACCTAATTTGCAAAATATTCCATTGACAGAATATTTAAGAATGTATATCAAGATCTTATAAATTCACCAAATTGCCTATGGAGGAGTAAATAGGTGTTTAAGATCAAGGAACTTAGGAAAGACTTCTACAATAAAATAAAAGATCAGCGTATCCTCCCTCTTGGCACTCAAAATGTGCATGGAAATCAAATAAAAACAAGTGATTCTGTTATCAATTTATACACGTTATTGTCATATGTCCAGGCTTAGTTGTTTAAAAGATCATATTACTATTCAATACAGTCATTGTTTTAGTCATCAGTGAGTGCATAAGCAAAGATCCCAACCAAGCCTAAAAGTCAATCATGAAATCACATCAAAATGTAAAGGGGATTGGTTTGTAGGTACATTACTATTGCTTTTGAATTTAATCCTACAAAGATAACAAATGCACTGATATTGAGACATCAGCACATCTGTTACAGTTTTCAGCTTGTTTGGCATCCTTTCAAACTATAAAGTCTATCTCCTTTATCAAAATCAAATCTTTGTGTGAATTCCCTTAAGGTAGAAGTGATCTCTGTTATGCCTGATAGGACTTAAGCTGTAGCTGTATGCAGCATATGTTCCTGGGAAAATGTTTATAATTGCAGATGCTTTCTCCAGAAACCCACTGGCAGACAAACGTACTTCAGAGACCAGGGAGCTCAGGGAAATATGTAAAAGAGCTGGGAAAAGCAAGCCTACCATCTTCCATCTGCAGAAAGGATCAGCTGTAATAGCTGACTAGCGTTGATTAACTACTGCAAGCTGTTTGGGAATGTTGTCAGACAAGATTTTGCCAAGTATTAAAGTGATAAAGCAGTGCCAGAGGGCTAGGTTTGAGGATCACATATGGTCATCTCTTATCCTTCTTCTGTCTGTGAATGATGACACACCCAGAGCCATATGCTTGACATAAATACATTTTTTCATGTTCAATAAATAGTAATATAAATCTATTGGCTTCAGTTATAACATAGAGACATTTCCAAACACACATTTTAAAGAATATTTTTCAGAATATACCTTAAAAGAAAGAATAATCTCCTTATTTCTAAAATACAATAACACTTGTTTATTTTAAATTAGCGCATATATAACAAAACAAATGAGCAATTTTAAAAATTTGCATCACAATTTGTAAGGAATATTCATATATGAATTTAATTAAAATATACGTGTAAATTCCATTTAGTCAAATTTATTAAAAAATATTCAAAGTTTTGCTTCCATAAACAATTTTAAAATATTCACAAACAACAATATATTTGTATGTATGTAACTCAGACATACACACAAACACATACAGTTGTTGATAATTTTAAACTAATATATTACTTAAAACTAATACATTGTTTCCAGATTGAATTACTACCTCCATAATAGTAAACATAATAGTAAAAATAGTATTTTGTCTCAAAATGTTCAAAGAACAATTTATTATGAGATACTTAAAACATATGAAAATTTAAAACTGCATAAAAGTTTCAACTCTAAATACCCACACTATAAAATGCATGTCTTATACATCTAATTTTTATTGAATAAATGAGGAATTGGTGATGGGAGCTTGGGATGGGAGTCCAATGATATGTGCATGCCAAATAAATGAGACCTCTTAAAGACCGCTAAGAAAGTACTTGAATACCAAAATCCATCACCATCACACCTTAAATAACTATAACAAATTGATTCTTATTCTCATGTCTGTCACTGAATTTCACTTTATAGTTTCATGCTTATGGAATGCTTGACTTATCCTGTACCTCACATTATATTATTGAATCTGTTTAAAGCTACCTAGTTTGTCTGTTAATAGCAAAGGATTTGAAAAAGACTCTTAAACACAAGAGTTCAAATGTGATCCAAGACGAATTAAGAGAAACTACCAGAATAAACCAACAAAGTTCTCCATCCATGAGTTCACCCTTAGAGTGTGAACAAATCATTATTTTTAAAGAGAATGAAATGAGGAGTAGATAAAATGGGAATGAAAGCACTCAAAAATCGCATTGTATCACTGAAGAATGCTTTCTCTCAGCCTGTGAAATAGTTAAATGAGATCAGTTTTTTTTTCCTTTGGTTTTGGGGTCACACCCGGCAGTGCTCAGGGGTTACTCCTGACTCCATGCTCAGAAATTGCTCCTGGCAGGCACGGGGGACCATATGGGGCACCGGGATTCTAACTGATGACCTTTTGCATGAAAGGTAAACGCCTTACCTCCATGCTATCCCCCGGGCCCCAAATGAGATCAGTTTAAGAGGACAGAAAGCATGTAAAAATAGACAAGATAGAGTGAGGGAAATTCTGGCAAAACATTTTCAAAGTCCTGGATTTGAGTATATTATTTAATCTCCCAGGATTTCCTCACATGCAACAGGTCATGTTATCTAAAATGAGGATTAAATCAGATAAAGTGCACCAAAAGTTTACTGGTAGCTAGAGAAATAGTGCAAGGGTTATAGCATATACCTTGTAAGCCACTGACTTCAATTCAGTCCTCAGCACACATGATCCCCAAGTGACCTGAGTAGTTTCCTTAGAGCTTAAGCCAAAACAACATGGTATCCTTGAGACCTACCATTGAGTCACTGAATGGTGAGCAAAACATTGATGATCTCCTGAACACTACTTCAGAGGCCTCTTTTCCCCAAACAAACAAATAAATACTGCCTGACTACTTCATTCAATAAACTATAGATGTTTGAGGTAGTAAAAAAAAAATACAACTTCCTTTTTTCTCTCTGGAGTGCATCTCATTGAGAAGTTTGTATTTCAAAAATCAAGCTTACTTAATTCACAGACCTACCAGTCAAAATTCCTAATCTCAGTCCTTTGTTTTGGCCTCCAGAGGAATTTTCCTCTAATCCTATAACTATGTCTCTTTTTTAGAGATTTACCTTAGTCCACAGCCTCCTCAGAGGACAAACCAGTAGTGCCACACCAAAGATGAATTAAAATATACATTTTTAACAAAAATGTTTTCAATTGTTGTTTACAGTAGAATTTGTAATAGTAACTTAAACTGTCATTATAGTAGAACAATAATTTTTTTGGCTTTCAAAGAGGAGATGATAGGCACCTTTTTTTGTTTGTTTTTGGTTTTTGGTTTTTGGGTCACACCCGGCAGAACTCAGGGGTTACTCCTGGCTCCACACTCAGAAATCCCTCCTAACAGGCTAGGGGGACTATATGGGATGCCAAGATTCTGCATGCAAGGCAAATGCCTTACCTCCATGCTATCTCTCTGGCTCCTGATGGGCACCTTTTATCTATGTGGTTCAAGTAAAAGGAAATAAAGTTAATCTAACATCTACCTCAGAATAAGCAAAATAATTGTTGGTGAATAATGGCACTGCAATTTCTAGCTTTGTGCTGCTTAATAGTGACCATTTCTTAGTAATAGTTTACCAGGTGCCAGGAGTTTATAAAGGTTCATAATAAAGTGCAGAATGCATGAAGGTGTCTTTGAAGACAAAACTTTGTAAGAAATGATGTCTGGCACAGTAATTGGTTTTTAGGATGTTCATCTTAGTGAAGCTGTACATCTAGCTTGAGGTACAGACAAATAAAATGCATCTTAAGAACAAACTTGTAGTATCTCAATGAAAAACAAGTTGTCCAGGATACTTGGGTAATTGAATCACTTCTCAACCATTTATATTTATTCCATGGCTGAATATAAAATTCCCTCTCAGTGGCTTGGATTTGATTTTCCTGTCTTTGGTGACACAACTCTTCTTTGTGAATGAGCATCTTGTTGGCATCAGCATGGTTTCTGGTTCTCTGGTCAAAGATGTGTGAAAAAATGTAGAAATCCATTTCTCTGGTCATGGGAGGCCCTTTCTCTCCACTAGGCTTGAGCAGAACAGTTCTAGGAGGTGAGTGGAATGAAGAGGCCAGAGTGTAGTGCAAGATCCCATTCATTTGTTTGTTTAAAAAAAATGAGTATTCTTTTTTTTGGGGGGGGGGCACACTGGGTAATGATCAAGGAATGTCCCTTGATTGGGAAACCATATGAGACTCCAGAGGATCGAACCAGTTCATCCTAGGCTAGAGCAGGAAAGTCAGATACCTTAATGCTTGCTTGCGCCACTGTTCCAGCCCCAAAAGTTTATTTTTTAATTTAATGAATTTGTTAAAATTTTCATTGAGGCCTTATATCATAAATAATAGTAAAGCCATTATTTCCTACTTGCAGTTCCTCCACCAGTGTTAAGAAAATTTCTTCACCAATTTTCCATGGTCCTCTCAAAATTCCACCTTTTCCAGCTACTTAGATTGTTTTGGATTCTTTTCAGTTTTGGAGGGTGCACATTCTGTAGTACTCTGAAGCTATTCCTACTTCTATTCCTACTTCCTATTCCATGTGTGACACCTACTTGGGGAAACAAAGGTGATACTCAGATTTAAACTGAAATCATTTGCATGCAAGGAAAGTGTACCACATTCTACCTCCTATACCATGGCTACTCTCAAATTCCAAGAATAGAGGTTTAAAATCTCTGTATCCTTGTTACCAAGAGTGCTCAGGACATCTTTGAGTATTTCTTTCCTGATCCTCTTTTATTTTATCAGCACAAAATATGGCCTTCACCACAGCTTTTAATTTTTACACAAATAAAATTATTTTCTTCTTTTTGATTATAAAATATAAGCAGTTGCAACCAGCAACAGGAAAGGTACTTACCTTGCATGCAGCTGATCAAAATTGAATACCTGACACTCCAAATAATCTATCAGGCACCATCAGGTGTGATCTCTAACCATGGAGCCAGAAAGAAGTCCTGGTCACCACCAGATTGCCCCCACAAATTACATATTTTTTACTTTCAATAGTCAAAGAAGCACATATTATTGGTCTGTCTAGAGATTTTCAAAGTGCTGTGTGTAATTCTTCTTATTCCCTTTCTATTTTTATGAACAGTTAGATCTGATCATTATACATCAGCAGGTGGAACTCCTTGGAAGTAAGTATATTAAATTCAATTTCAGTTAAAACTGCTGAAAATGCTTTAAAATGGTTTAGTTTTACTTTTTTTTATCTAGACAAAATTATAAAGAAAAATTAAATGTCTATTATCTATAATGGATTTGGAAAGGAGTACTGGTCTACTTTTAAAATAAAAATAGAAAACAAAGTTAATGTGATTTAGACTAAGAATATTAAACCTTAAGTCTCTGGAGATGTCATTAGGAATTTAGTATTAAAATATTTTTTGAAATTCTGTGTTTGCTTATGATGGTTTCATGCATAAATAATTCCAAAACCACTACCTCCACCAGGTTTCTACTTCCCTCCACAAAGCTTTTAAAGGTCTCTCCTGGTCAATTTCTCCTCATCACAAACTCAGTTATGTGGACCATTCTGCATTTCTGTTGCTTTGGGTCATTTCTTCTTTAATGTCTATTAATGTCTATCTTTAACTCCCTTCCTTCCTTCCTTTCTTCCTTTCTTCCTTCCTTCCTTTCTTTCTTTCCTTCCTTCTTTCTTTCTTTCCTTCTTTCTTTCTTCCTTTCTTTCTTCTTTCTTTCTCTCTCTCTTTCTTTCTTCCTTTCTTTCTTTCTTTTCTTATCTATCTATTTCCTAATGACTTTACTCAGCATCCTGTCATTCCATGCAACTTGCATGTAGCAGGGAATTGCATGATTTTCCCCATTCTTTTAGCTGCATGACATCCCCGTGTGTATATAGACTGCACTTCTTGATTCACTTTGCTGTACTTGTATATATGAGTTGCTTCCATATCTTGTTTATAATTTCAATATATATTGTTGTTTGTTGCTGTGATGTTTATTATTCCATATATATTGTACTAAGTATACATATATATTGTACTAAGAACATGGGTATACATATATCCTTTCGAATTAATATTTTTGTTTCAGAATCTACTATTTTAATCTTAAAACCATAAAATGTCTTTCATATCCATTGTTTCTAATTTAGTTTTTCTTAATTTCATGAACAGAGATAAAAACTGAGACTACCAGAATTTTGCTGTTATATTGGTGATATATTATTGGTGATCCACCAAAGAGAAAAATAATTTAACAATGATTATAATTATGTCTAGCTAAATTTAAATTAATTGCGTAGTTTTTATTTTATTTTTAGACCACACCCAACAGTGCTCAGGGGTTACTCCTGGCTCTGTGCTTAGAAATCACTCCTGAGAAGCTGGAGAGATAGCACATCGGTAGAACTTTTGCCTTGCATGTGGCCAACTTGGGAAGAACCCATTTCAATTCCTGGCATCCCAGGTGGTCCCCCAGCCTGCCAAGGGTGATTCCTGAGTGCAGAGCCACGAGTGACCTCTAAGCACTGCCAGGTATGGCCCCAAAATCAATTGATCAATCAATCAATAAAGTTTAAAAAATAAAGAAATCACTCTGGCAGGCTCAGGGGACCATATGGGATGATGGGGCTCTAATCTGGGTTGGCTGCATTCAAGGCAAATACTCTAACTACTGTGCTATTACTCCAGCACACAATTGTACAATTTTTGTTTAACATAATATTCTATTCCTAAGCTATGTCAAAATGAAAATATTCATATAGCATAAAGTTGTAGATATATATTACCAGATGGAGATTTTAGACAAAAATCATTAGTAGTACCACTGATTTGTTTCAGTAAATTCCATAATATGATCGAATTATGATAAAATAATATCATGAATTATAGGTGACAGATTTATTTGAGCATTGGATTTTTCTTTACTACATTGGTTCTTTTTTTTATTGGTCACACCTGACAACATTCCAAAATCTCTCCTAGCAGGCTTGGGGGACCATATGGGATGTCAGGAATTGAACTGGGTCCCACCAGCATTGGCTACGTGCAAGGCAAACTCCCTATAGCAGTGCTTTAGTTCTGACCCTACTATATTGGTTCAATAGTTGAATTGCATATTGGATGTTAACAAGGCAAAGATAGAACTGGAAACAATATTCATTAATTAAGCAACTCTTTATTTGTATAATGAAGACTTCAAATTCTATAGCATAAGGGTAATTTGTGTAAAGAAAATATGAAATATTTAATAACCAAGTACTTTATTCTCTTTAACACCAATACCTCTTCTCTATTTAAAGGGTTTGTTGCTAAGCAATAGGATTATTTTGATGAAATGTGTTTGCTCCATTAGTGATACTTGGTACAGAGACCACCAACAAGTATGAGATTAAAAACAGCCTGGGTCAAAGGATATACTTTGCGGTGGAAGAAAGCATCTGTTTCAATCGCACCTTCTGTTCCACCCTTCGGTCCTGCACTCTGCGGGTCACAGATAACTCAGGTCAAGAGGTAATCATTGTCCACAGGCCCTTGAGATGTAACAGCTGCTGGTGTCCTTGCTATTTACAAGAGGTTAGTCATGGCATAGGGCATGCTGGGAATTTTCTTGCCACATTCAAAATGATAAACCATTATTTCTTTACAAATACTTCAGGTGCTCTGGGGCAATGAGATTTTCTTTTATATGAATCTGTATGCCTTTCTTTAGGATAAGAACCCTGGTGAATTGGTGGTTCATTAAAGTTTGTTCCTTGCCAACTAAAAATCAAAAGCTCTCCTGAGATCCTTGAGTTCCAGACAATAATAGAATGTTTATTGCAATAAAGCAAGTGGTGTACATTTGGGGGGTCTCTGGAAACCTACAATATAAAAATATTATGCTTTATTTTGTAGTCTATTAAATTTGCAATTATATTATGTTTTTAAAATTGTACATACTCTAAAAATAAAATTCGTCTAAGGGTAAAATATATGCTAATAGTCATCTGAGCCCTCTGTGAGTTGTAGCATTTTACTGGCAAAAGATTCTTTCTTGATATTGATGGGTACTGACTGGTTAAGGAGACAGTTTCTGAAAGATAAAAGGTACAAGGCAGTATTTTGAAAAGAAGTAATAATGATGTTTACCTCTCTTGACACTTCCTTTACTGGAAAAGTTCTTGAAAGCATGTTTTTATGTTTGAAAACATTTAACACACAGTAGACTTAACTCAAAATTCAAGTCAATCCTCTTAAATCTGTCACTTTCTTGTCCAGTAAGTTGATGTTCTATTGCATAAAATTCTTTGCTGTCATTTCAATAATGTTCATGATGAAACTATCCTGGTCCAATAGTGAGACCACCATGACTTATTTATGTAAAATTAGGAAACAGGGACCTGGAGACAATATAGCTGTTAGGGCTCATACCTTTTATGTGCCCAAACTGAGTTTGATTTTCAGCATCACATAGGTCCACTTGCACAGGGAGATGTAGTGCTGGAGGCTTCCAAGCATCACCAAGTGTGGCCTTACACCCTTCCAACACAATAGGGTGACCATCGTATCTTCAATACTTAAAGATATGACCAGCAACTTATGTCTGTACCCTTTCATTGAACCAATGGCCCCTGGTTGGCTAAGACTCACTGGTGGTGCCAAGATCTCCAGAGAACTAGATGAAAAGCTCATCAAAAGAAAATCAACAAAATTAGAATACAAAACTCTAGACGTTAATGAAGTCATATTTATTTACATCACAATTTTAAGGAGGTAGTTTTGGATTTCCTTATGTACTATGTTTAGGCCTCATGCTAGTACATGACTGTTCCTATGTACATAAGACTTGGTTCTCACTGCTTGGTCTGTCTCTGGATGTCTCTGTACTCTTAATAATGAACTACTCTGTCTCTGATCTTTGGGGTCTGCCTCTTTTTTGTCAGTGCTTGCTATTCTTGGTCCTTCAGGTGTCCTTTGCTTTCTGGCCATATGCATGTGGGTGGAAACTTCTACTTTACCTTGTATTCCTGGGCTCTGATGTTCATCTGGGCATTCAGAATGCCCAGATTGAATAATGTTCATTTTGGTCTAAGCATAATATGCTTGACTGAGTTCCCTTTTCAAATGCAACTACCATCACTCTTTAATTATCCCTATTATCTACCCAACTGACTACCATCATGATGATAAGATTTAAAATAAATACTGTATTTGCTGGCGTATAAGACGACCCCCTAATTTTGCAGTTAAAACATAGGTTTAGGCCTATATTCTCTGTATCAGACAGAACGTTCCTTCACTGCATGTGTTGCAGGTGTTCCTGTGCTCATGTACCACAGTGAGCCAGTCACAACAAGCAAAGGTTCAAAGTTTATACAGTAATAGACTTCCTCTCTGACTCTGGCCAATCTGAGAAGGCTTTTTACAGTGTAGCTTCGGATCCAGAACATTGTCTAATTTGCATGCATAAAAAGCCTGCTGGATTGGCTGAGTTAGAGAGGTGGTCCGAGCAGCCTTGCAGTGACTGATGCAGGATCGAGTTGGAAAATTCATTTTGTGGCAACATTCAAACAATTTTCTTTTTTTTTTTTTTTTTTGGTTTTTGGGCCACACCCGGTGGCGCTCAGGGGTTACTCCTGGCTATACGATCAGAAGTCGCTCCTGGCAGGCACGGGGGACCATATGGGGAACCGAGGGATCTAACCGCAGTCTGTCCTAGGTTAGCACAGGCACCTTATCTCCAGCGCCACCGCCCGGCCCCAACAATTTTCTTTTAGCGGCATATTGAAACATTTTTTGGGATCGGCGTATAAGACGACCCCTGATTTTCGGTTGACCTTTTTTTGTTTCAAAATTCATCTTATATGCCGGAAAATATGGTAATTGTCTTCTAGATAATCTAGTACCTGCCTCTTCCATAACATCAGCCTCTTCTAAAGTTGTACAGTCACTTCAAGAAAACTATCTTGAAAACCTGGTGTTCACTGCAACAGGCTTTGCTTAATTCCATTAATTCATTAATGATATTTGCTGAATCTTCTGGAGAACTTGCTGCAACTTCTCTATCAGCACTAACTTCTCACTGCACTTAACCCTCATACACCAACCTCTTCTGGCTTCAGATTTTCTTTCTGCTTTTCCCTTACCTCTCTCAATCTCATCTAATTAAGGGCCTATAATCTTTATCTGGGTCAGGTTTTTTAAAAAAATATTTCAAATTATAGTTTAGGTGGCATGGTCAGAGTAGTGTTAGCAAATGCATTGCTTCACCTTAACATCACCAAAGTGTTTCATACTCTTCCACCAATACTGCCAGTGTTTAAGCTTTTTTAGGGAAGGTTGTCACTGGATTATATTATTCAGATGCATAAACTTTCTCCATCTGAAACACAAAAGAAGGCTAGACTAATTTCTCATAGCTATATGTTCATTAGAACACTTTTAAATTCCTTTTTTCTTAGCATTCAGTATCCATTTCCTTTGCACAAGAGTCCCAGAGATTATTTCAACATTTTATCTATATATCTTGCTCAGTCTAATCATAACCAGCTTTTCAATAAAAGGGAAAGAAGCATTGCCCTTTATTTACTTGAACATTGTAAGGCCATTCTAAGATTCTTAATTAGCTTGATTGTATTATTGTTATTTCTCAGGAAAGAGGGTTAATGTGAGTCTAAATACAGCAAGAGACGAGACTATCAGAGTGGCAAAAAACTAAGAATACCCCCATTAGTTGCAAACAAAATGAGAGGCAATAATTACAATAGAAACATCAAAGGTCACTTAGATCACTGTAACCAATAAAACAAAGTTCAGACATTAAAAACACTATGATAATTATCAAATGTGACACAGAAACCTGAGGACATACTTCTAGAAAACTAACATTTATAAAACTAATAGATTTTGGATTGCCACATACATTTAATTGGTTAAAAATTGCAGTTTAGGGGCCAGAGCGATAGCACAGTGGTAGGGTGGTTGACTTGCAAGCGACTGACCCAGGACGGACCTCGGTTTAATCCCCTGGCATCCCATATGATCCCCCAAGCCAGGGGTGATTTCTGTGTGTATGGCCAGAAGTAAGCTCTGAGCATCACTGGGTGTGACCCCAAAATCATAAAAAAAAATGAAAATAACTCAATGATTCAATTTTACTGTATTTTTATCATCATTATTTCATAGCCCTATTGCTGTAACTAACATTGATACAGTGTCATTAGTTGACACTAACGATTTACTTACTTTTCATATCCTAACCTCTCTGAGCAGGAAAGACTAGGTTTAACACTGTATACTGTATAATGTATACTGTATACCATATAATTGTATACTGGGGAGATTTGATCTAAAATGTGTGCAGATAATTTACATAAGTTTACATATTTAGAAACTATCATAAATAAAACTATCACAAATGAAACTATCTTAAATGAAATTTGATCTAGGTAGTTAAATTAAGTCCAAATGTATTTATTAAGAACCAATGGAGGGGTTGTGCCCAGAGAAATAGCACAGAAGTGTTTGCCTTGCAAACAGTCAACCCAGGACCTAAGGTGGTTGGTTTGTATCCCGGTGTCCCATATGGTCCCCCGTGCCTGCCAGGAGCTATTTCTGAGCAGATAGCCAGGAGAAACCCCTGAGCATCACCGGGTGTGGCCCAACCCCCCCCCCCAAATAGAGCCTATGGGGGGCTGGAGTGGTGGCTCTAGAGTTAAGGTGTCTGCCTTGTAAGCGCTAGCCTAGGGTGGACCCGGCGTCCCACATGGTCCCCCCAAGCCAGGAGTGATTTCTGAGCACATAGCCAGGAGTAACCCCTGAGCGTCAACAGGTGTAGCCCCCCAAAAAATCCAAAACCCAAACAAAACAAAAAAGAACCTACCTACCTATGGGCTGGAGCAAAAGCACAGTGGTAGAGCATTTTGCCTTGCAAGAGAAGACCTGGGACAAACCTGGGTTTGATTTCCAGCATCCCATATGGTCCCCTGAACCTGCCAGGAGTAACCACTGAGTGCCACCAAATATGGCCCAAAAACCAAAAAAGAACCTATGCTATGAATAAATATTCTGCTGAACAAAATGGGGGATGAATAGTAATATTGAAGGCGGGAAGGTGATTAATTATGTAGGATTTTACTATATATTAAAAATAATTTTCCAAAGATTTACATAATATAATTAAGCAATGAGATTAGTTATATTAATTAGTTTAGTTAACTAAGGTGCAATCTTAAATCTACAGTCCAAGTATTTCTATTCTACTATTGAGGATATTAAAGTTCTAATATGCCCCAAGATAGTAATATCATATACCTATGAAATATATGGCCTGTTGAAATTTTCTGAAAAATAAATGTTTTTATTCATGATCGCTCATGTTCACATAAATTACAACTGAGTTTCATATAAATTAGACATAGGGCATATTTTTTATTAGTACCCATTAGTATAATATTAATTTGTTCCAAATATAGTCAATTACTCTAAGAGTGATACCAGACCAAATCTATGGAATTCTAAGCATTTCAAGAAAACTACAAACATGAATTTAAACTCTTACAAAGGCAAAACTATAGTATATTATGGAGATTTGATATTATTTAAAAGAAGATATTTTTTATTGGGGACAGAGCAGAATTATAGTGTGTAGGGCAGTTGCTTGCCTTGCATGCAGCCAACCTGGTTTAGATCCCTGACATCCCATATAAACCTCTGAGCACCACCAAGAGTGATTCCTGATTGTAGGGCTAGGAGTAAGTCCTGAGCACTGCTGGATTTGGCCCCCAAACTAATACATGCACACACACACACACACACACACACACACGTCACACACCTCTAGATTATTTCATCTTATCAGATTTTTATTTTTATATTTTATTTTATAGGACATTTGAGATGGATGTATAAATATTGTCAAAAAATTAAAAATTAAATAATTGGGAGCATAGGATATGGAATGCAAAACTAAAGCAAAGCCTCAACATGTAATTTCTAGTCTTTGACACTTTGGAAGATGTGAATAAAGAATTTAGTTGATGTGTATGAATGAAAATAAAAGAAGTATTTTGTGACTTGTGCATAGAGTGGCTAAAAGTCAATAATCTCAAAAGAGTAAAGTACATGTATATTTAATAATTGGTAAATGCTTCAAGATTGCTCATTATGCTATAATCACAGCAGAAAATGTGTAGATTTGAGGTACCTTGTAGGCTTGGACAAAAGGACAATCATTTTACCTAGCACACAAATAGCCAAGTAACAGTGACTGGGAATTGGTTCTCTTTAAGAAAAATGGAAAATAATAACTTTCTATGCTCTGTGTCAAGCATAAAACTTCATGTTGAATCTTTGTTAATATATTTTAAAACTATTGTTTTGCTTCCTTAGATTGCACATAAATTTAGATTTATGTATAGAATTTGAAAATAATTTTATAACAGTATACTCTTTAGAAGTAAAGTCTCATTATAGTAAAAGTAAAATACAGTGATCTTGCAAACTCTTATGTTGTCATTATTTCTTCTTACAGTTAGAAATAGAAGCCCCTCCTGGTACAACAGTTGGATATGTTGCACAGAAGTGGGATCCCTTCCGGCCTAAATTCACAATCCAAAATGCTAACAAAGAAGATATCTTGAAAATTGTTGGTCCTTGTGCTACATGTAGCTGTTTTGGAGATGTGGATTTTGAGGTAATTTGACAAAACAAAGAAAATTCTTGTGTAGGTCCTAGTTTTTTGCAACACATAACAATTTAATTATACATTTGAATAAGCATACAATATGATATATTTGTATAATATAAGAAGCCTATATTGTGCAGGTTGGCATTAATTAATTCCAGAGACATTAAGTCCAAGAAATGCTGTACAATTTTAAATTGTGCAATATTAGCACTTATTCTATAAAATAAATATATTTTATTGACATAAACAAAATATATTTATATACAAACATGTAATGTTATATATAATGTATGTTATTTAAAATTGTCTAAATCATATTTCCCCCTGAAATTCTGGTGGCAACATATTCCAATTTGAGTCTCATCCCAGACCCCAGAAACACATTCCATTAAAATACCAGTAATATAAGCATCTACATTCACCAGACTAGCCAATTTTGTCATATACACATTAATGTAAAGTGAAAACCCAAAGCGGATTCAATCAGGAATAATGTGAACTGTCCAAATAGTTTCTCTTGAAAATACATATTAGGCATAAAAAACTGCCTGATTTAAACTTCGGAGGGGGGAGAGAGAGAGAGTGAGTGTACATTCTCATGCAGGAGGTTTAGTTTGATCTCAAGCACTTCATGGTCACCAAACACTGACTAAAATAACTCCTCAGAACCAAGCCTCGAGTAGCCCTGAGCACTGTTGACTGGATATGGTTGAAAAAAACATATAAAACATAGTTTGTGTTTATTTCTAATTCAGTCTTTCATTCACATACATTCCTCCTAGGACTTTCAATTTGCCCACCAATGCTGACTTCACTTAGAATGACACCCTCTAGTTCTAGTTCCATCCATGTTGCTACAAGTATGTTTATAAGCTCTGAAATTGAAATTTGTCCCACAGAGATCACAGGAGAAAAACAGCAATGCAAAAAGGCATGAGAGTTTATTATTACCAGCATGCTGTGGTCGCCTTACGTTAGGCAATAACCTCTTGGGCAAATTTTCAAATAGGGTCACAGAGGTTTCAAACCATCACAGTTAACCTTTAATGTTGTCTAAGGTGTTTCCTTTTATGGCTAGATAGCTAGAGCTTTAGGATCTGTGTCCACTGAAGTAGTAGAGGAGGGGTCTGTCTGCCAGCAGTCCTCTATGTGTTGCTGTTTCATCTAATTGTTTTGGTGCAGTGACCTCAAAATTCCTGTAACTCGGTGTTCTGGCCTAGTCCTTTTTGCCACATATCTGAGGCTTCTCATGACAGTCTTTATGTCTAAAGCAAAGCTAGGGTTTACAAAAGCAAAACAGAAGTTAGTTCCAAACTTACATTTCCTTCTAGCTTTTAACATGTTCTTTCTTAGAACTGCACAACATTACATTTCAAGACGAAACATTTTTAAGAATATGAATCTAAATTGGAATTTCAGAATCAAAAATAGAAAATGAACTAAAATATCTGACTGACTTGGTCCATTTGTGCATTTTAAAATAAAGATATGACCTAATATAGCAAATTATTACATAATAGTTACAATACTTGTACATAATTATAAGATGTTTTCAATAAAAGTTTTTAAGATTACAAATTATATCAGTTGTTACTGATATTTTTCTCAAGACTTCTTAAAAGTTATATTTTTCTTTATTGAATTATTTGTCTATTGTTTTTGCTTTTTACCTTGTATAATATGCATCAATTCTGACTTAAAATCTGAATGTGATGTATTGCCTTTCTTGGTTTCAAGGCATAATCATGACTATGTGTCTGTGCTCACTGTGATGTTCTGGGCCTAATTGTTTTTTGCTATTATATGCTCTGATAAATCAACCCAATGAAAAGAAGTAAAGGGTTTTGTTTGGGGTAGAGTTAAGATGGATTAAGAAGCTGTCAAAAAAAAAAATCTAAGTTCCTAAAGTGAACTGGAAGGCTCTTTCTATAAACCTACAATATATGTCAATGAATGTGAGAGATGTGTCATGAAGAGAAATTAAATAAAATAATTTCTCTCGTGAATCAATATATTGAAAAATATAAAACCACCTGTTTTCCCACCTTCCAAAATGGTACTTGTATGTTCTTTTCAAAGTTGAAGACCATTGATGAAAAGCTGACTATTGGCAAGATTTCTAAGTACTGGTCAGGATTTGTAAATGGTGTCTTCACAAATGCTGATAATTTTGGGATCCACATGCCTGCAGACCTCGACGTGACCCTCAAGGCGGCAATGATTGGTGCCTGTTTTCTCTTTGTGAGTATGGAGAGGAAGTCACTTAGTTCTTTTCCTTTCCACTGACCAACTATTGCCAAGTCCACCATATTTATACTACATTTACACCACAAAGAAGTTTTGTGCATGGAAAGGGAGTTGGGGACCAATTTTCTTCAGAAACCACCATGCAAGAAGTTCTGTTCCTACATGGCACCTTTCTCTACTACTTCGCATGCTCTTGTATTTCCTCCAGCACAGTGGTCTGTTATAATCAACTCATCCTTTCCTCAAATACTAAGTCTCCTTGTTCTTTCCATATCAAGTGTTGACTTGCACTAAAAAGCACATAAATACAAATATTCCCTTATCTATCATGAAAAAAGGACCATTGCTCAGCAATTAGCAGAATATTAATCCAGTTGACACTCAGCATGGGGAAGGCTTGTTCTCTTGCTTTTTCAAGTATACAGAGACACAAGAGATGGCAGGGATGAATAAAGAGATGATGGCATACATTGTTACAAAGATATTATATCTCTCTAACTTACAAACCCATAAGGGATATTATCTTTTTAGATGACAGTGGAGTGAAATATAGCTGTGCTAAAAAAAATATAGCTATGCTAAAGATAAAGTTATCTTTTGCTCAGCAAAGCTCCTTACAGAAGACATCTTATTGCCTTCCATTTTTGATGCACCCCCCCAAAAAAAACCCTTTTGTTTTAATCAATTAATGTAGATTCGTCTGGGATGGAAGGAGTGTAAGCTAGCAGGGAGCTTAACTTGAAAGCAGCTGACCCTGGTTTGATCCATTGCGCTCAATATGGTCCCCTTTGTCCCTCCAGGAGCGATTGATCCCTGAGTGTAGAGCCAGGAGTAAGTCCTGAGTACTTTTGGGTGTGCTCAAGAAACAAAAAATGAATAAAACAAATCTAAAAGCCCCTTATATTCTTCATCTCATCTCTTTATTCTTTAAGGTTTTAGGATCATAAATTTTATGGTTATATAACATATATCCTGTAGAAGGGATTGGTTCTAATTACTTTGTCTCTTATAAATTCACTAGAGAAAATGATTAAAATAAAAATAATTTCCTAGTGACATCATGGGTTTTATATGGGTGGTTTTTATGGTTTTTATATTAATCAAAACATATATGTGCATAAATGATTAATACTTTGTTAAATATGTTTATATATTATGTTACTAGAACATTTTTCTTCAGGAACTTTAGAGAAAATATTTAACTTCTCAGATTCATATTATTATTAGTAGAGACAATTCATATATGGACAGTGTTAAATATTTTAACTTACCCTTAAGTCCAATTTTCTTTTTTTTTTTTTTTTTTTGGTTTTTGGGTCACACCCGGCAGTGTTCAGGGGTTACTCCTGGCTCCATGCTCAGAAATTGCTCCTGGCAGGCACGGGGGACCATATGGGGCACGGGATTCGAACCGATGACCTTTTGCATGAAAGGCAAACGCCTTACCTTCCATGCTATCTCCCGGGCCCCTAAGCCCAATTTTCATCTACAAAATTAACAATTACTAAATAGCTTACAAGATGCCTATTGTGCCATCAATTGATTCCCTATTCTCCTCTATGCACTTGAAGATCTTTTCATTATGCTCTTCTCAAATATCTCTTTTTCTGTTCATCTGCATTTCAATACTAATACTTTCAAATATCTCCGAGCGAATGTCCATACACACATTTTCACATTTCCAAAACTTTAATATGAGGCCAGAGATAGAGTTTTATAGGCTGTTACTATCCCACACTTTGCATGCTAAAACCCCTGATTCAATAATCAGCCCCACCCACAATCCCAAGTATTACCTATGGAGTAACCACTGAGCACTGCTACAAGTGGCCTCAAAACCCAGGGGAAAAAAACGCTATCAAAATCTTTAAGATTTAGTTTTATAATAATGTTTTTTCAATTAGTGTTGATGAAGAGCAGATCATCTTTAATCTGCTCCATTTACTATTT
Source organism: Crocidura indochinensis (assembly GCA_004027635.1). NCBI lineage: Eukaryota > Metazoa > Chordata > Mammalia > Eulipotyphla > Soricidae > Crocidura > Crocidura indochinensis. Next base: position 2,447 of record PVKC010005100.1, on the reverse strand, counting down.
TATGAAACAAGTTAATGTAAAAATGTACATCCATCAATACCCTCTGTGCCATAAGTGGGAAATGGACTGATCCAGACTACACTCCAATCATGGGTAAACAGAACTTAAGTAAATCACTATATTCCCTTAATAACTAATTACTTAGTGTCCAAGGGAGAAACTGACCCACTGAAAATATCTAACAACTCTTGTCTATTCCCAATTGTCCTCCTTATCTTAATTTGTAACTATTTTATTTTTTCTAATAAGTCTTATTTATTTTTTTACAAATATTTAGTGAGTGCAATATGACAGAACTTTTAAGATTTTTCACCGTATACTTTGAGCATTGGTGGAAGAACAACCGTGATTGAAGTTGTTTGGGAGAGCTAGAGGTGATAAGGCCAGCTGAAAAAAAAACCAGATTGACACACTCATAGCTCTGTCTACTTAATTTCTGCTGATACCCAAATATAATTTTTTCTTTTTTTTTAATTGTGGGCAAAGAGAATTACAAATCTTTCTCAGTAATATTTAAGGCACATAGTAGTAATGAATGAGGGGCATTCCCACCTATTTCATTTTTTTCCTACATCGCTATTGAAACAATTTCTCACATGTAGTACTAAAGTAAGTTAAACCTTCTATGTAAAGTTTAAATAGAAGTACTACTTTTTTTCATTTTATATATATATTTTTTGCTTTTTGGGTCACACCCGGCAGGGCTCAGGGGTTACTCCTGGCTCCATGCTCAGAAATTGCTCCTGGCAGGCACGGGGGACCATATGGGGCACCGGGATTCGAACTGATGACCATTTGCATAAAGGCAAACGCCTTACCTCCATACTATCTCCTGGGCCCCTATTTTTTTTTTCATTTTAATGGCATGTTCATTTCACTACTTTGATGAAGCTCCAGTTTCCCAGGTTCACTCTGGTATAGACTTCAGCATAAACTATCGGTGATCATACCTTCTACTTTGATATTCTGGTGTTGTTCAGATGGAGTTTCTGTTAAAGTTGAAAATACAAAATGCTTCACAGTCAAATGTATTTCTCCTCAACCACCCCAAATATTGATTGATGATACCAGGTCTATTTAAGTAGATTTTCAAATGTCTTATACTCTGAAAATTAAATATTTTACATGTCATGATGCTTCCAGACTTTCTCTATTTTTCTCTATTAAATCATGTATTGCCGGAACACTCCTAGGAAGGATAATTGACTTATAAAGTAAGATTCTATTGATTTTCATTGTTACCTTTTTATTTTAAGTTCATTCATATCCAGTGTTTTATTTATAGGATTTTATGTTCTTTGAACATTCTTTGGCTGGATTATGACAAGAAAAATGACAAATGTAAAGAAATATGCAGAACACAATTTGGTAAGTAAAAGACAAACTTAATCTTTTTCCCTTTGAAGAGGGTTATATTTGACGCTGTCTAATTCTTTTTATTTTCTTCTAGAAATCCCCTGGGCTCTGGATTTCATTAATGAATGACTTGACTATGATTTTGTAACAAAAGGTTTTGCCATTACATTTACAAAAGCATTTTATAATAAAGGAACTATCTGGTTGTGAATGTACGAGAGCTAAAAACAAGATTACCAACCATCATATAAAAGCTTTGAAAGTTGCTTATTCTTTCCTTTTATACTTCTGAAGCTATCACAAGGGTTGTCTTGAAAGATGAAAATTAAGGCTTGCAGCATCATTGATGAAATTTCAATGTTTAGAGAATACTTTGAAGTTTCTCTGGTACTATGTCTGGTTACTAATCAAAAGAACTAGAATTCTAAATTTATTTTTAGTGAGTAGTCTTTTGACTTTGTTTCTTAAACTGATTATAGGAAAGCTTTTTTACTTTATGTTTAAAAATTAAAAGTTGTTAAATGGCATGATTGAAAATAAGGAAAATAGATGAAAATGATTTGTTTCTGAGGGCACACTTACTTTCTATAAGAAATGTTGTAATATGTTTTAAATACAAACACATGCCAAAATATTTTTCAAAGCACATAAATATATTTTCATTAGTAGAAGCAGTTGCCTTGAGCACTTTATTTTTAAATAAAGTTTCACTCAAAAATGAATCTAAGAAAATGAACAACTATAGCATTTAAAGCTAAGTCAAGCAAACAAACAACAGTTAATTTAAGAAACCAAGAAGTCTAGAAGTCTAGCCATCAACTAATTAATGTCTTCTCCTTTAGTGTTTTCAGTGACTTACACATTACTAAATGTCCATTGTCTACATTTCTGAATTCCCAACACACAAAGCAAAAGTTTAATTTTTATGAATGTCCCTATTTCTCCCCTTTTGAAAATGGGGGAATGACTTTCCCTTTAGCTAAGCATCATCTTGTTTCATTTAGTTTCTACTCAAAATTACACAAACTGGGTCCAAATTTCCATTCACTTTTGATGATCCTTAGAGAAACCAAAAATTCCTACATTTAGCA
>PVKC010005099.1:0-33990 GCA_004027635.1 Crocidura indochinensis | reverse complement strand
GATGACCTTTTGCATGAAAGGCAAACGCCTTACCTCCATGCTATCTCCCGGGCCCCTCTATTTCCTCTTGATTCTTGAAGGTCAGAGGGTTCTTAAAAATGTATCAATTTTTGGAACTGGAGATATAGCACAGTGGTAGAGCATTTGCCTTGCACATAACTGACCCAGGACGGATGGTGGTTCGAATTCTGGCATCCCATATGGTCCCCTGAGCCTGCCAGTCAGCGATTTCTGAGTGCAGAGTCAGAAGTAACCCCTGAGTGCTGCAGGGTGTGACCCAAAAACAAAAACAAAAATGTATCACTTGGGGCCCGGGAGATAGCATGGAGGTAAGGCGTTTGCCTTTCATGCAAAAGGTCATCAGTTCGAATCCTGGTGCCCCATATGGTCCCCCGTGCCTGCCAGGAGCAATTTCTGAGCCTGGAGCCAGGAGTAACCCCTGAGCACTGCCGGGTGTGACCCAAAAACCACAAAAATGTATCACTTTTTTTTTTCTAAGTTCTCCAGTTTAGTCATTTAAAGTTGTTTATATTAGTCTCATATGTTTTGGGCATTTCTATGTTATGTGTTGCAGCTTTTAATTTTCACTTCTGATTCTGTTTGTTATGATATTTTGGTTTATTTTTGGGAATGGAAGTTATCACACTTGATGGAACTTAGGGCTTTTTCCTGCTCAGGGATCATGTCTGGTGGGGCTTCAGGGACCATATGGGGTACCAAGGATCACACTCAGGTTGGCTGCATTCAAGGCAAGTGCCCTACCCACTGTGTTATCTCCTAGGCCCCTCTTTTTCTTTTTCTTTTTTTTTCCAGCCACACATGGCAGTGTTCAGGCGTTACTCCTGGCTCTGCACTCAGGAATCACTCCTGGCAGACTCTGGGGACCATATGGGATGCTGGGGATTAAACCTAGATTAGGCACATGCAAGGCAAACATCCTACCCTCTCTGCTAACACTTTGGCTCCCCAACCAGTCCCCATTTTTAATCATTTAAATGAAACCCCTCTTGGTTTCATTATTCAATCCTGATGTTTTACTTTCTGTGTTGATTATTCTGCTCTATTTAAATTGTTATTTCCTTTTGTCTTTGGATTTGAGGTTTTAATGTTTTTCATGTTCTGATTCCTTCATTTTGTTAGTTAAATTATTTATTGGTGCCTTTCTTTATATAATCCTATTTTGCTTTTGCTTGTCCCATATGTTCTGATAGCTCATATCTTTATTGTTGTTTGTTTCCTGAAACTTAAAAAAAGCATCCTTTTATATTTTATCATTTTCAATGCATCCAATTTTAAAATTCTTTCCAGTTTTCTTTTATGGTTGATGTCTAGTTTTATTTCATTTTAACTGAAAAGATACTTGAAATGATCTCAGTCTTTATAATTTTCTTAATTATAGTGTTGTGTCTTGATATGTGGTCTTTTTTCTCAGTGTTCCATTGTAGATTAAAATAAAATATAAAGTATAGAGTCCACTTGTTGGGTGAGGTCTCCCTCAGCATGGTACCTCTAGCCCCTTCTGCCGGCAGGTCTGAAGACGAAGGATAACAGTGGAAAAATAATTCACAAGCCAGTCAGTTAAAGTTTCATCAGAGTCAGCTTGCTTTTATTCCAAGGCCTTGTCTACCATATGCTTTTCCTCATATGACTTTTTGCTAAGCTTTCTGCTCCCTCTTGCTTTTTGCTCTCAACTGCTCCCTTGCTGCTTCTCTTTATTCTTCCTTGCTGCTTTCTTTTTGCTGCTATCCCCTGTTTTCCCCCCAGCAGACTTTCTTACTCTTTATTATTATTATTTTTTATTTTTTTTGTGTGGTTTTTGGGTCACACCCGGCAATGCTCAGGAGTTACTTCTGGCTCCATGCTCAGAAATTGCCCCTGGCAGGCACGGGGGACCATATGGGACACCGGGATTCAAACCGATGACCTTTTGCATGAAAGGCAAACACCTTACCTCCATGCTATCTCTCCGGCCCCCTTACTCTTTATTCAAAATCACCCATATATTCCAGGTGTGGGCAGGTCTGATCATCCAAGTGGGATTAACATCCCAAAAGGAAGTTTAGGCAAGGGTCTTGAGGGAAGGGATACCTTACTTTCCAGGTTTCCTGGAGAATGTGTTTGTCCATTTCTGAATGAGAGAGCCCTGTGAGTATTAATTAAGCCCAGATAATCCAACCCTCTCTTTTTTTTTTTTTTTTTTTTTTTTTTTGGTTTTTGGGCCCCACCCAGTGACGCTCAGGGGTTCCTCCTGGCTATGCGCTCAGAAGTCGCCCCTGGCCTGGAGGACCATATGGGGCACGGGGGATCGAACCGCGGTCCGTCCAAAGCTAGCGCAGTAAGGCAGGCACCTTACTTCCAGCGCCACCACCCGGCCCCAATCCAACCCTCTTTTATTAGGACTTTCTTGACAATTTTCTGGCTGGTTGATTTGTCTAGAAGTGTAAGAAGAACAACTCAATCTTCTACTTAGTATCTTGCTCATAATTCCTTGATAAACTTCGATGTCCCTTAATTGTGTGTCTATAAGCATTACATCCTCTTGATGTACTGATTCCTTAAAAATAATGTCCAGGGGCCCGGGAGATAGCATGGAGGTAAGGCGTTTGCCTTTCATGCAAAAGGTCATCGGTTCGAATCCCAGTGCCCCATATGGTCCCCCGTGCCTGCCAGGAGCAATTTCTGAGCATGGAGCCAGGAATAACTCCTGAACACTGCCGGATGTGACCCAAAAACCACAAAAAAAAAATGTCCACCCCTGTCTCTTTACATTTATTAGTTTCAATTCTGTTCTATCTGTGCAAGTTTGACTGTCCCAGCCTCTTCCAGGCAACCTTTTTGCACTTGGATACTGTGTTTGAGATTAGAATTTATGTCCATCTTGGGACTGGAGAGATAGCATGGAGGTAAGGTGCTTGCCTTTCATGCAGAAGGTCCGTGTTCGAATTCCGGCATCCCATATGGTCCCCCGAGCCTACCGGGGGCAATTTCTGAGTGTAGATCCAGAAATAACCCCTGAGCACTGCTGGGTGTGACTCAAAAACCAAAAAAAAAAAATTCATGTCCATCTGCCAGAAACATCAGAATTTGGAATTGGTTACCTGCCCACCCTGCCCTGCCCACTGTCTTCTGATTGGTCCCATCAATGCATTAATGCTCAGAGAAATTGCTCTCAAGGTACAAATTGTGATAGTTCCATATGAATTCTGGGAGTTCGTTCTTGTTTCTTCTTCATTTTTTTTTCCTCCACCAGTATCCTGATGTCTGAGTTCTGAGGAGCCAGTTTCCACTATTTTTTAAAAATTCGTTTCCACTAAGTACTTTTCTCTTCAGGAGATCATCAACTTTGTATCTAAAACTCTACATTTTACATTTAAAACAAGCATGACTCCAGTTCATTCTAGGAGACTCTTATTTCCCTTTTCCACTTTTTATGCTTTTAATGCCTCATGACTCAAAGTAGATCTCTTTAGCTTTTATAAAAGACCCTTTAGTATCTACCAAATAGCTAGTACAGTGATGATGAATCCTTTAACTGCCATTTATCTGAAAATCTTGGCATCTGAGTAATAACTTAGCTGGGTAGAATACCTTGGTGGGGCTGGAGAAATAGTACAACTGTAGTACAGTTGGCCTTGCACATGGCCAACTAGGTTTGATCCCCAGCACCCCTTATGGCCCCCTGAACACCACCAGGAGTGGTTCCTGAGTGCAGAGTCAGGAGTTAAGTCCCGAGCACAGCCAGGTGTGATCCAACCCCCCAATATTCTTAGCTGGAGGTCTATTTCAGCCAGTGCATTGGGCACTTCATACCATTCCCTTCCTATGGAGTCTCAATGGATAGATCAATTGATCTATCTTTACAAGTCAAACAGGGATCCCTTGAAGTCAATTTACCTCTCTCTTACCCCTTTCACAATTTTCATTTTATCTCTGACTTTTGTCAGTCTAACTCTAGAGAGTCTTGATGTGCATTTGTTTGGGATTATTTTGCCTGAAACTTTGTGGTCACTGCATCTGGGGTACTTGTCTCTGTCTCAGTTTGAGGACATTCCTGCTTATCATTTCTCCAAATATGAATTCTGCCATGGACTCCCATTCTTTTTCTTTTCTGAGACTCCTATGATGTGTGAACATTGTTCTTCAGGATGCCAGTCCATAAATCTTTCCGTCTTCATTTTTCTAATCAGCTTCATTGTAAAAACTCCTTTTGCTTTCATATGCTCTTTGGGATGATTTATTTTCTTACCTTGAGCTCAAGAATTTAATCTTTAGTTTCTGTCATTCTGTACTTGAAAATCTCTGCTGCATTTAAAAATTAGATTCTCTCATTCTGTGGGGGGTGGGGAGAGAATGAGAGAGAGAGAGGGAAGAGAAAGGGAGAGAGTAGGACTTTCCAAGTGATGCTTAGGTCCCTGACCCCCTCCCAGGGATTTTCAGCCACCCAGGGCAAATGATTTAATGCAATGGTTCAGGGAAAGGGGCTGCCTAGTTCCTGCTCTGCCAGGGGTCCCCTGTGTCTGCATAACTGTGTTTTCTTTCTTGGCAAGGATGGCCTTTCCTTGGCATATTTGAGAGCTCTCCTCTTCCCTCTATTATTAGTCTTTTTTACTCTCTCCTCTGCCCTCTGTTATCAGGGTTTCATACCCTGTTCACTTTGCTGTTGAACTCACTGTGTGAATGAGACCCCTGCATCAGGAGCTGTAACACTGTAGACTGAGGACTCAGTGATCCCTGCAAACCTCCTCCCCATTGCATTCTGGTGCTCTAAATCGGGTGGGGGCACCCCAGTGTCTGGGGCCCTTTCTGTGCCCCTGTAGAATATCATGGCTGTTCTGTGATTATCTCAGTATTAGTGTAGCTCTGCAGTGCCCAGGGGAGGCTCACACACAGGGTTGTCCCTATTATGTCTTCTTGACACCTCCCCCTACCAAGCGGTTTTATTATAAATGAAGGTTGGGTTTTGTCCAAGGCTGTTTCAAGCATCTTTTCATGCCATCTTGAGATTTTTGCCTTTCTGCTGAGGTGGTGTAGCACATTGATTTATTTGTGTATTTTATGAACCCACAAGTCATAATGAATATTTGCTTGGTAGGTGCACCCAAGTGAGTTCAGGGCTTACTTCTGCTTTTATGCTCAAGGAGCACTTTGGGTGGTGCTCTGAGGACCACATGAAGAGGCAGTGGCAGAGATTAAACTGTGGCTTGACTGTGTGCAAACCAAGTGCCTTAACCTCTTCACTATGTCTTGGGCCCATGATGAGTGATTCTTTTAAATGTTACTGGATTTAGGGGACAGAGTGATAGAACAGCAGGGAGGGCTTTTGCTTTGCACATAGCAGACCTGGGCTCTGGGGCCTGGGAGATAGCATGGAGGTAAGGCGTTTGCTTTTCATGCAAAAGGTCATCAGTTTGAATCCCGGTGCCCCATATGGTCCCCCGTGCCTGCCAGGAGCAATTTCTGAGCATGGAGCCAGGAGTAACCCCTGAGCACTGCCGGGTGTGACCCAAAAGCCAAAAAAAAAACAAAAAACAACAACAACAACAACAAAAAAAAGCAGACCTGGGCTCAATCCTTGACATCCCATAGGGTCCCCCAAGCCTGACAGAAGTGATTTCTTTTTTTCTTCTATTTCTTTTTGGGCCACACCTGGTGGTGCTCAGGGGTTACTACTGGCTGCGCTCAGAAGTCAGTTATGGCAAGCTCAGGGGCATTTATGGGATTCCTGGAATCAAACCCAGGTTCATTCTGAATTGGCCATGTGTGAGGCAAATGTCCTACCGCTAAGCTATCTCTCTGGCCCCGACAGGAGTGATTTCTGATAGTGGAACCAGGAGTAACCTCTGAGTACTGCCAGGTGTGGCAACAAAACTAAACAAAATGTTATTGTTTTGGGGGGCCGGGCGGTGGCGCTGGAGGTAAGGTACCTGCCTTGTCTGCGCTATCCTAGGACAGAAAACGGTTCGATCTCCCCGGTTTCCCATATGGTCCCCCAAGCCAGGAGCGACTTCTGAGCGCATAGCCAGGAGTAACCCCTGAGCGTCACTGGGTGTGGCCGAAAAACCAAAAAAAATTTTATTTGTTTGGAACAATACAGATATTGTGGAAGAGCCAAGACCAAGGGCACATGCAAGAGAGAACATGCAAGATCTGTGCATAAAACTGTGATACTGATTAAATTCCCAGTACCACAGTTCCCTGAGCAAGTCTAGGCTCAGCCCTGGAGACCCCTGAGCACCACCTTGGACTCCTGCGTTGAATCCCTAACACAGTGGCTGAGCATCCTCATGACAGTCTTCCAGGTCTCCTGACCACTGATTAGGAGGTACCTTCCCTTTTTGTTGAGTACTTTTGTGTCTTTATGCATAAGAAGTATCAGACTTCAATTTTCTTTCTGTTATTTTCTTGGCTTCGAGATTAGAGTGATATTGGCCTCCTAGAATGTGTAAGAAATTATGTCTCCTCCTTGATATTTTGGAAAGAATTTGAGAATAATGGGCATCTATAATTTAAAAGTTTTGGTGAAGTCATTCATTCATGAAAAATATTTTTTTCCTTGACTCTTGTTCTTAGGGAGACTTTTGGTTACTGTTTATGTCTTTGTAAATTACCAGTTTTAGCCTTTAAAATTTTTTTTTCCTGGTCTCTCATGGAAAATTCCAGACTCTAAAAACTGATCCATGTCACAAGTATAGGTGTTCACAGTAGTCTCTTATGAACCTTTGTATTTTTCTGTTATACATAAAACTTGGTTTTTAAATTTCTTTCCTCAGGGTTTTCTCTTCGATCCTAGAAAGAGATTCATCAATTTTATTGATCCCTACAAAAAGCAACTCCTAATTTTATTGAGTCTTTTTAGTGTTGTCCATTTTATGCCAATTTTATTTTCCTCCATCTTATTTTCTTTCTTTTGTTGTCTTTTATTCCATTTCTTTCTCCTTTTCTTTTCTTTTCTTTTTTTTTTTTTGGTTTTTGGGTCACACACCTGGCAGCGCTCAGGGGTTACTCCTGGCTCCATGCTCAGAAATTGCTCCTGGCAGGCACGGGGGACCATATGGGGCACCGGGATTCGAACCGATGACCTTTTGCATGAAAGGCAAACGATTTACCTCCATGCTATCTCCCAGGCCCCTTCTTTCTCCTTTTCAAGTTTCTTTAGGCACAATGTTTGATGGTTTGAGACTTTTCTTAGTAGTTGATGTGGACTTATATAGATATAAATGTGCCTCTTAACACTACTTTTACTAAATCTATGAGCATTGGATAAGGGCCAGAGTGCGAGCACAGTAGGTAGGGCATTTGCCTTGCACATGACCACCTGGGTTCAATCCCCAGCATCCCATATGGCCCCCTGTGCCTGGCAGGAGTGATTTCTGAGCTTAGAGCCAGGTGTAACCCATAAGCCCTTTCAGGTATGGCTCCAAAAAAAAAAAAAAAAAAAAAAGAGCATCAGATAACTTGGTTTTTTGTTTACATTGTTCTCCTAGTAATTTTTTTCTGATTACTTCATTGTCTCAAGGATTATTTAGAAGCAAGTTATTTAGCCTCCACATGTCTATTTTTTTTGTTGTTGTTTTGGGCCACACCTGCTGATGCTGAGGGTACTCCTGGCTATGCGCTCAGAAATCGCTCCTGGCTTGGGGGACCATTTGAAGGCCGGGGATGGAACCGCGGTCCATCCTAGGCTGGTGTTGCCATTGCTCCGACCTCTGAGCATTGTTTTCATATGCTTCCTGACCATTTGGATTTGTTCTTTGAGGAAGTTTCTGTTCATCTCTTGTTCCCATTTTTTGATAGGGTTAGATATTTTTTCCTGTAAAGTTCTACCAAGGCTTTAGATGTTTTAGAGGGTAACCCTTTATCAGATGAGCAGTGGGCCAAAACTGTCTTCCAGGCTGTGGGCAGTCTTTGTATTTTGTTCTTCATTTCCTATGAGATACAGAAACCTCTTAATTTTATCTTGTCCCATTTTCCAGGGACCAGCCCTGGGTAAACAGACCTGAAGCAGGGATCACTCTGAGGATTAAGAAAACAAGATAGATATAAGACAGAAAAACACGGAGTCAGAGGGCTCCCAGCCTCATGAGATCCCTGACTGTCCTCCATATACAATATTCATTGTTCAGGGCCAATCAACATGGGAAAAAGAGAAGATGTTAATAGGCATCATACCTATTAATGCTAATCAAGCCTAAGTGGGTCTGTATATCTCAAAAAGTGGTGTTTATGGAAGCTAATGCATGTTTGTGGATTGTCTTCCTCTGGGAGAGGTGATAGGACAATGAGTGAATGCAGTCCCCCCCACCACCACCACTACCATTAGGGCATTCCCAAAGGGCACCTGTGATTAGGTAATTTAGAAAATAAGAGTGCTTAGATCACCTTTTTCCTCCCCTCTCCTTGGACTATCAACTCTCTAGCTAAACTTATTCTATTCTGGGTTGTCTTCCTGTCCAACACACCATTTGTTTATGTTTGTTTCCACTAAGGGTTTTCCTCTTGACAAGGGTACTGCTCCATTTTCAGTCTGTGTGGAGAGACCTTGTATTTGGCTCATGCCTATAAGAATTTTGTTGACATGCTGGTCAAGTGTGTGTGTGTGTGTGTGTGTGTGTGTGTGTGTGTGTGTGCGCGCGCGCGCGCGCGCGCACACGCGCAACTCCAAATTTTGTCTAATCATGAGAAGAGATGAACACAAGCTTATTCAGCCATCTCTCCTGGTTTTAATATCTGCATGGAATGCTCTAAATTTTCTTCGCAGTGCTGCTTCCACTGGACTGAAGAAGTTTAAGTTGTGTTTTCATTTTTGAATCAAAATATTTTTGAAAGTTGCTCTTGGGATTTCTCATCTGAGCCAAGTGTTATTTATAATTAGAGACTTGTTTAATCTCCAAGTATTTTGGGATGTTCCAATTATGTATTTTTTGAATTATTTTTAGCTTAATTCCTTTGTGATCTCTGAACAGATACAGTAATCTGTATTTTAGAAGCATTTTATAGCCAGAATGTGGTCTCTGCTGGTGAATGGTCCACGTGAGGTCAAGAAGGCTGTGTCTTGTGCGGTTAGAGAATGAAGAGGTTTCTGGATGTCAATTATGACCAGCAGATTGATGGTGTAGCTGAGTGCAATTATGTCCTCATTGGTTCCTTATTTATTAGAAAGGGTCATTTTTATAGAGGGGTGTTGACATATCTAATTGCATTTGCACATTCATCTATTCCTCTTTACAATCCTCAGCCTTATTTATTTTGATGTTCAGATTTTAGCAACACGTATTTCAAGGCTATTTATGTGGCCTTGGTAATTGATCATTAATCATTAGATGATGCATATAGATATATTACTTCTTGAGGCACTGTTACTTTATGAGAGAGTAACTGTTTATAGATTTAGATTTAAGGGGTATAGTGTTACCACAGAAGGCTCACAAAGCATAAATATCCCACCATCACAATCCACAGGTTCCCTTCCCTTCCACTCTCCCCTTAGGTAACCTCAGTTCTAGTGTCAGAATCTAAGGGTTTGATTTAACTGCACATTGTCTGTTCTCTTGCTTTTTTTTTATATATAGATGCTTATGAATGAAATCATCTGATATTTGTCTCTCTCTGATTTATTTTGCTGAACATGACCCTCTCCAGTTTAATCCGTGTTAGACAAAAGGTTAGACGTCCTCTTCCTTGGAATCGAGCAATATTCTCTTGCGTAGACATACCACAACTTCATTATTTGCTCACCTGTCATGGTGCATTGGGCTAATCTCTTGAAATCTTACTGGGGGGTGCCATATTGGATTTCACCCAATCTCTGTTACATCAGATCCTGAGGGAATATGCCTCGAGTTCCAGCCACTCTGGACAAATAATTGAGTTAGCTGGGGTTTGAGAGAGAATTGTCCAGAGCACTCACCTCGACTAGGCAAACAGACCCAGCTGCTACCAGAGCCCACATATCTGCCAGCAAACAAGCGGATCCCTTCCATCCAGCAAGGCCCCTGAGATTCTCTGAAATCACAGCAGGTAGCACTCAGGGGCTCTCACTGCCTGTGGCACCCACTCAACTAGGCTGACAAAGCATCCTGATATTTTGGAGTGTGTCTCTGTCACAACTGCAATGGAGACCCCATTTCTTCTTCAACACCCTGTTATAGGTGCTCCAAAGGCCACCCAGATCAAAGCAGCAGAAAACACCTAAAAGTTTACCCATGCAAGGCACCCAGATGCACATAGGTGCTGGTCTCAATCCCCTGTCCACAGCTCAGCAGGCTTGAACTCAGTGCTACAGCAGGGACCAAATACTGTGATGGCAAGTCCCCCCAAACCCCAGCAGGACCCCAGAAAGAGTAAGACTTCCTGGGAGAGCGAGGAACTCAATTTCACTGATGTGATCAAGAGAAAAACCTGTAAAGAGCTCCTAATGCAAGGAATGATTGCAGGCTACAAAAAGGATTTGAAACAACAGTCCTAATGATGCTCCCTGGGTATGCAATCAAAGGAACTAAACTACAACAAAGACAGAAAATGCCTGAGCCAGTCCAAACTAAAATGACAGAACTTAAGCATGTGATAGCTGGACTGAACCGCAAACTAGAGGAACTTTGACAAAGAGGAAGAAGTCTAAAATGGAAACAATGAGCTTGAAAATAAAGTAGTGGAACATCCAAAAGCCTAGCAGAAAGAATTAAAACTAGTGAAGATAACATAAGAGCTATCTGGACAGCATCAGAATGAACATTGACATCGTAGGAATTCCAGAAAAAGAAAAAAAAAAGTGTTAGGGATTGGAGCAATGGCACAGTGGGTAAGGTTCTGGCCTTGCACATGGCTGACCTGGAATCGATTCCTGGAATCCCATATGGTCACCTGGTCACTGCCAGGAGTGATTCCTGAGTGCAAAGCAAGGGTAACTCCTGAGCATTTCTGGGTGTGGCCCAAAACTAAAAAAAAAAAAAAAAAAAAAAAAAAAAGGCGAGTTAAAGGAGCAGAAATTTAACTTGAATAATAACTGACAACTTCCCTAGACTGAGAAAGAAGTTCAACACCCAGATTCAGTAGAATCTGTAGAAGTTCCAAAGAAAACTGAGATACACCAAGGCATTCTAGCTAGAATGGCCCCAAAACAAGCTCTCCTAAAAAGCAAAGATAGAGATTCCTAAAAGCAGTAAGACAAAATCCAAGAGTCAAATAAAAGGAATTTCCCCATAAGACCACAGCACATTTCTCCACAGAAACGGGCTTGACAGGAGTAGCACGGCAAACCAGAAGTTTCCTCCAACTTAGAATTTGCTAATAGCTTGATTTTCACTCAAATATTAAATTAAAGGGTAAACGACTTTTTTTGTTTTTTTTTTTTTTTGTTTGTTTGTTTCTGGGTCACACCCGACAGTGCTCTGGGATTACTCCTGGCTCTACACTCAGAAATAGCTCCTGGCAGGCTTGGGGGACCAGGTGGGATGCCAAGATTCTAACCACTGTCCTATATACAAGTCAAACTCCCTACCTCCAGGCTATCTCTCTGGCCCCTACTTTTTAAGACCATCAACATTGTTTATGTTCATTAAAAATTCTTTCCCACCAATAGTGAAAGAGGGTGTTTTATACTTCATATTCTTCCAAGTTTTGTTATTTTTGTTTGTTTGTTTTTGATATTGAGTTTTCTACTTGGTATAGGATGATTCTTTTTTTTGGGGGGGTCACACCCGGCAGTGCTCAGGGGTTACTCCTGGCTCCATGCTCAGAAATTGCTCCTGGCTGGCACAGGGGACCATATGGGGCACCGGGATTCGAACCGATGACCTTTTGCATGAAAGGCAAAGGCCTTACCTCCATGCTATCTCCCGGGCCCCCTAGGATGATTCTTATTGTAACTTTGTTCTGCATTTCCCTGATAATCAGTAACGATGAACACTTTATCACATGCCTGTTACTCATCTGGATGACTTCTTCGGAGAAGTGTCTGTCCAACTCTTCTCCCATTTTTATGGGGCTGTTAGCTTTTTGTTGTTAATATATTTTGGGGGGATGGTAGTCACACCCAGTGGTGCTCAGGAATTACTCCTGGCAGTGCTTATGGAATATGGAATGCCAGGCATCAAACCATGGTCAGATGCCTGCAAGGCAAGTGCCCTGCCCACTGTACTATCTCTTCGGCCCCTTGTTCTTGAATCTTGTGAATGCTTTATGTATCTTGTGATTTTAGCTTTTGTCATAAGGAAAGTGTGTGAATATTTTTCTCCCTGTCAGCAGAATTTCTTTTTTTTTTTGGGGGGGGGTTTGGGTCACACCCGGCAGTGCTTAGGGGTTACTCCTGGCTCCATGCTCAGAAATTGCTCCTGGCAGGCACGGGGGACCATATGGGGCACCGGGATTCGAACCGATGACCTTTTGCATGAAAGGCAAACGCCTTACCTCCATGCTATCTCCCGGGCCCCAGAATTTCTTTTTATTTCAGTGATGGTTTCTCTAGCAGTGTGGAAAATTTTTATTTTTATTCAATTTAGTTTCTTTTTTCTTTTTTTTTTTTTCGGTTTTAGGGTCACACCCGGCAGCGCTCAGGGGTTACTCCTGGCTCCATGCTCAGAAATTGCTCCTGGCAGGCACGGGGGACCATATGGGGCACCGGGATTCGAACCAATGACCTTTTGCATGAAAGGCAAATGCCTTACCTCCATGCTATCTCCCGGGCCCCCAATTTAGTTTCTTTAGTTGTGTGTGTATGTGTTTCTTTGGTTATGTGTGTATTTCTTTGGTTGTGTGTGTGTGTGGTTTTTTTTTTTTTTTTTGGTTTTGGGGCCACACTCTGCATTCAGGAATCACTCCTGCAGACTCTGAGGGCCATATGGGCTGCCGGGGATTGAAACTGGGTCCGCTGCATGCATAGCAAACACCCTAACTGTGTGCCATTGCTCCAGCATGTGTGTGTGCATATATACATACCATATATATTTATATATATATATATATATATATATAAATAAAGGGTGATAAAGGGTGATCACACCTGACTGTGCTCGGGGATTACTCCTGGTTCTGTACTCAGGAATCACTCCTAGTGTGATTTGGGGAGAACATATAGGGTGCTGGGGAGACAGTTTCATTCAGGGAGCCCAGATTTGATCCCAAGTTTCCCTGAACATCTCCAGGAGTATCCCCTGATCATTGAGTCAGGAATAATCTCTGAACATGGCTGGTGAAACCTTAAAATAAAAAGAATACTAAACAAATAGAAAGAGATAGAGATAGCACAGGTCTCTTTTGGAGGGGAGGAGGATAGTTGTTGGTCACTATCTCCAAGTGATGCTTGGGAGATCTGGGGACCCCATTTGCAATTCTCAGCCCAACTGAGCCAGCGGTTTAATGCAAGAGCCAGAAGTATGATCTAGCACTGAGGATCCAGGCCTCCAGGGATGCATCTGGGGTGCTCAGAGGACTATGTGGTACAGGGAGTCACCTGATCCTAGGAGGCATGTGCCCTAACTAACCACAGTGCTCTCTCTGACCCCTCATTTTTTTTCACTCATTTCAAAACTCTCTTGAGTAGCAGCAATGCAAAGTGTTTGTCTTCCCCTGGTGCCTAATCTCAGAGGTTAAGGCTTGCAGCTTTGCAGGACTGAGGATGATGATGTCAGTCATGGCTTTTTGCATGCGACATTGGCTGTCTTATGCTGCTCTGATCCCTGAGTAGTTGAGAATCTTATCATAAGCAGATATTGAATCTTGTCAAAAGCTTTCATTGCATCTCTTGAAATGATCATAGAGGCTTTTTTTTTTTTTTTTGCTTCTGTTGTTGTGGTGTCTCAGATAACTGGATTTGCATATGGAGAGCCATCTTTCCGTTCCTTGCATAAATGTCACTTTGTCATGATAATCTTTTTAGGTTTTTGTGGGATATGGTTTGCTATTATTTTGTTGGGGAGTTTTTGCCTTTATGTTCTGTAGGGAGAGTGGCCTATAATTTTTCTCCTCTTTTAAAAGAATAGGAATTTTCATCTGTTTAGGGTATTAGGATAATGTTGACTTCAGAGAAACTATTTGGGAGAATTCCTGTTTTGTTTTTTTTTTTTTTCAATTTTCTCAAGGACTTTGAGTGGGATGGGTAAGGTCACCTTTTCATTTTTTTCTTTTTAATTTAGCACAGAGATGAACAGTTAATGTTCCAGGAGCATAATCTTCCCCTTACCAAGATCCAACCCCCCAGTGGTTTTTCAGGTCCCCTCACACCCCTGTCTCCCTGCTGACAAACTTAGTGCTACAGGCTGACTCCTGGTCTGATCTGGCTGGACATTATTTAGTTCATAATTCTGTGTTCTACTCCATATGTGAGGGGTCATCTGACAGTTGTCCTTCTCCCCTTGATGCATTTTGCTTGTCATGAGGCTCTTCAGGGCCACCAAGTGGCATATTCCATACTATGAAGAATGCTGAAACACTGAAGTACAACTCCTCCCTCCTCCCTCCCTCCCTCCTTTCTTCTTCCCCTCCTTCCCTCCCTCCCTTTCTCCCTTCCTCCCTTTCATCTGTTTACTAATGTTTCCTCTCTTTTATCCCTAGTGAATCTAGCAAGGGTTTGTCACTATTACTCTTCCTTAAAAACAAAACAAACAAACAAACTTTTGGCTTTATTTTCCTCCTTTGTATTGTTTTCGTGATTCCTTTTTGTTTGTTTTCTTGATTTCTATAACATCCATCTCTGATTTCTTTTTAACTACTCCTTTCCCTAAACATACTTTGCAGTTTATTCTTTTTCTACTTTTTAAATCTGTGAGTTTAAGTTATTTATTTGAGACTTTTCTTTTCTTTTTTGGTTTTTGGGCCACACCTGGCGGTGCTCACAAGTTACTCCTGGCTATCTGTTCAGAAATAGCTCCTGGCAGGCACAGAAGATCATATGGGATGCCGAGATTCAAACCAACCATCTTAGGTCCTGGGTTGGCTGCTTGCAAGGCAAACGCGGCTGTGCTATCTCTCCGGCTCTAAGACTTTTCTTATTTCCTGATGCCAGCTGTATTATAATGGGCTTCCCCCCCCCCCCCATATTACTGCTTCTTCTGTGTCCTATAGGTTCTGATAACTTGTGTCTTCAAACTCACTCACAACCAAGAATCCTTTTATTTGTTCACTTTTAACAGTATGTTGTTCAGCTTCCAAATGTTTTCTCAACTTTTTTTTTTATGATGAATACACCTTCGTGACATTGTGATCTGAAAGATACTTGGCATTATTTCTAATTTCATGATTAAAAATAACTTTTTATCTAATTAAAGAACTGTGATCTACAAAGTTATTAATAATTGAGACTTAGGCAATTTCGTGATTTTATGGGCACCTGATTTGTGTCCCAGTATGAGGTCTATTGTGAAGAATGTCCCATGTGTATGGGAGAAGGTTGTGTATTTGGATTTGGGGGACAGAGGGCCCAGAACATGTCTATTAATCCCTATTCTTCTAATTCCTCATTTATGGCTCTTGTTTTCTTATAGATTTTCTGTCTAGTTGATCTTTCCTGTGACAAGAATAGGGTATTAAAGTCTCCCACCACTATTGTGTGCCTGTCAATATATCTCCTCGGGTCTATTAGCAGTTCCTTATTGATTTTTTTGTCTAGTTGATCCATTCAATGGTATAAATGGATGTTTAAGTCTTCCACCACTATTGTGTTGCTGCCAATGTCTCTCTTTGAACTATTACTAGCTGCTTTATTTATCTCATTTCCCGCCCTTGTTTTCTGTTAATATTAGCATATTAATAAGTATTTAGGTCATTAATGTAGTGATACTTTTATCAGGGGATACTTCCTATCCTTTTTACTATTTTTTGTTTGAAATAATTTCTGTGTTGCGTAGAAAGAACACTGTTCCTGTCTCACTAGGCTCCTTTACCTGAATATTTTATTTTTTCTATAGTCTTTAGCTTTGCACCTGATTTTTTCCAGGAACATTCAAGTAAGTTTTACTTCTTGGTTCATCTAAAAGACAAAACTCTTTTTGGTTGGTCATTTATGTTCATGAGGTTTTTTTTTTTTTTTGTCTTGTTTTGTTTTGTTTTTTGGTTTTTTTATTTTCGGGGCCACACCCGGTGGTGCTCCTGCCTATCTGCTCAGAAATAGCTCCTGGCAGGGGACCATATGGGACGCTGATTTGAACCAACCACCTTAGGTCCTGGATCGGCTGCTTGCAAGGCAAATACCACTGTGCTATCTCTCTCAGTTTTTTTTTTTTGGTTTTGTTTTGTTTTGTTTTTGGGTCACACCTGGCAGTGCTCAGGGGTTATTCCTGGCTCCGTGCTCAGAAATTGCTCCCGGCAGGTACGGGGGACCATATGGGGCACCGGGATTCGAACCGTTGACCTTTTGTATGAAAGGTAAACGCCTTACCTCCATGCTATCTCCCGAACCCCCTCTCTCAGTTTTTATGTTTATTTTTTGTTTATGAGATTGTTGGGATAATAGACTGCATTGCCCTTTTTTCTCTGGATGACTATACAAATTCTATGCATAGGTGAAGTTTGTCTTTCCTTGTATTTTTAAAAACTCTCTTATTTCCTCCTCTTGTTTTTATATCTGCCTTTTGTCTAGTAATCAACTTCCATTTGTCTCCTCTGTTTTGTTTCTTCAAAGTGTTTTTGTATTGCAATCACCGTGAAGTTAACATTTAGAGTTCTAAACTTGGACTCCCCACTGAGCTAAAGGAAAATAGCCAAGTTTATTCTAAAAGACCCCCATGGCTACTTTCCTTCTTAATCACATTTTAAAAAATCTTAGTAGCTCCACTTTGAGTTTCTTTGCCTTTTATTCAAGACCATTTGGTGTTTCTGGCAAAGAGGTTCAGAGGTTATGTGTGTTGACCCAGCTGGCCAGCAATGGTCAACTTCTATTCCCCCAGATGTGTTCAGGACTGAGGACATCTCCCCACCCCAAGTTGATGACTGGGGAAAAAAGGGTCCCAGGCTGATGTCCAGAGACACTTTATTCCATTCCAACAATGCTTCTATAGGGCGAGAGGAACTGAGATATGTGTGCAGGATGGCAGGGCCAGAGACATAGCAGGATAGCCAGGGGGGAGTGAGGTGTCAGGGAGGAGATAATATAGGCATTGGGGCTGAGGAGCAACACAGTGGTCAATAAAAGTGGCCCGTAAGGCTGATAGGTCATCTCCCTAAACCAGAGCTGAGGGAGGAGGGACAGCCTGGAGTCAAGCCTGAGAAGTACCACTAATCATAGGGAGAGGGCGCCTCTCTTTGTGCTGTCCTACCCCATCTCTGGAGCAGTGTCTTCTAAACTTTCACCTCAAGCAGAATCCCCAGAGCAATTTCTCTACGGGGTCCCAGGGAACATTTGATCTACAGGTTCCAGCTGCCAGGCGGCTCAGAAACAGCAACATGGTGGGGGGGGGGGGAATGCAATAGTTATGACCTTCTTCACTATTGTTTATCTAAGAGGCCTTATATTATCTTTCTCATTTCAGTGGTAACCTAGTTGGCTCGAGTATTATTGGCTGAAGTCTTTTTTTCTTTCAGCACATTGACTCTATCTCATGATTCTCCTTTTCCCTGTAGAGTTTCAGATGGTGGATATGCGATCAATCTTATGGGTGTTCCCTTATCTATGACATTGCTTTTCTCTTGCTGATTTCAGGATTTATCTCTACCCTGGGCTCCTGCCATTTCAATATGTCTCCGTGTACATCTGGTTCCGTTTACTCTGTTTAAAACTCACCGAAATCTGGATATCTGCCTCCCTCCTCAGATTGGAGAATTTCTTGGCAATTAATTCTTTAACCATGAATCTTCCCTTCTCTCTTTCCTCTTCTTTCTCTGAATACCCTGTGAGGTGACTTGGTTACTCTTGATGCTGCCCCATAAATAGATTCCCCCCATGTTTTCTTAAATTCCTTTAACCATACTTATTCTGTTCTTTTAAGTCTTCCCTCTTCCTTACTTTCCACCTCTGATTCAATCTTGGCCTCTGACATTCTGTTCTTGACTCTTTTTATTCCCATGACTGTTCAGCTATTGTATTCTGGAGCTCAACGGTTTGAGCTAGCACTGTTCCCCCACTTTCTCTATTCTTGTTGAAATTCTCTGCCATTGATTTCCTCATTTCAGTAGGTGGCCTCATGGTTGTTGTTTTGTTGTTGTTGTTGTTGTTCACACTGCTGAGCAAGGTTAGGCATCTATAGGAGGTGCCAGGGATCAGACCTTGGTCAGCTGTGTGTAAGACAAACATTTAGGCAAGCTGCATTCTCTTTCTCCCTGGACCCCACTTGTTGCTTTGACAACTTGGGGTGCTGTGAAAGTATTGATGTGCTTGATGGTGCCCCAGGCTCTCTGAAAGGCTTGCTGGGGTTAAACACTAGGCAGTCCCCACCTCCACCAGGAGAAGAGCTGTCATGAAGACGCCAGATAAGGGTTGGAGCTGGAAAAGAAAAACAGGACGTTTGCCCAGACCATGAGTCATGAGAACTGACTGCAGGGGAACAGCAGGATGTTGGTCCAGACCATAAGTCACAAGAACAGACCATGGCCAGACCCCACCCGACTTGAGTGCAGGGTCGATGGAAAATCCTTAACATAACTAAGGGCGTGTCAGCATATTCCTTTTTCAGCCTTATAATCTTTTCCTCCAGATATAAGCTACATCATTCTACTATAGGTTATAGTGGGTGTGACTCTGACAACCTCTGCTGAACTGTCAGACCTCACCCAAGAAAGACCCCCGTTGGTCTAATCTGTCTCTCCTCTGCCTCTTCTATCTCGCCTCCTTTCACTCCATCAGTGCAGCTGATTTTTCCATTTCTGCTCTAAGCCTGGAGTTGCATGAGGGGAAAGAATCTGAGTCTGATGAGGCCATACAATAATTTGGTATTCACGTTCACTGGTATTTTATTTTGTTATATTTGACGGAGTCTCCAAAGCAGTATCCAAGAGACTGAGACTAGGGGCCTTCTTGGCAACCAATCTCTGGCAACCTGACTGGAGGCTCAATGCAAGGGTGTGATATTCCTGGTCACACCTGGGGATACTCAGGGAACCATGTGACTTGTGTGTGGGGGAAGTCAGACCAGCCTCAGATTCTTGCATGGCCTGTGCCTTGACCCACAATGGCTTTCAACCTCATTTCACTGATTTTTAAACGGAGACCTTGACTCTGAGATCAGCTGGTGGGAACTCTCTTTCTCGGAGCTTCAGCTTTAGCTATAGTGCTAATGTCTAGCAGATGTGGGCAGTCAGAGGAGCTCAGAGTTGTGGGGGCGGGCCTGACTGTGGATGTGGTCCTACTTGAGGATTTGGAGTCCTGAGCAATGAAGAGCAAAGGTTGCACCCAGAAACCCTGCGGACCACTGGAGTATTTGCATTTTCTTTTCTTTTTAGGTTAATATATGTTTTAATTTTTTTTTTTTTTTTTGGTTTTTGGGTCACACCCGACAGCGCTCAGGGGTTACTCCTGGCTCCACGCTCAGAAATTGCTCCTGGCACGAACGGGGGACAATATGGGGCACTGGGATTCGAACCGATGACCTTCTGCATGAAAGGCAAACGCCCTACCTCCATGCTATCTCCCGGGCCCCATGTTTTAATTTTTTAATATATAAATCTTTATTCAAGTTCCATGATTACAAGCATGTTTGTAGTAGGGTTTCAGTCATAAACAGAATACCCCCCCTTCATCAGTGCAACATTCCCCTCACCAATGCCCCCCATCCTCCACCCCTACTTATATTCGTGACAGGCATTCTACTTCTCTCATTCTTTAACATTGTCATGCTAGCTGTTACTGTCTGCAGTTATTTCCCTAACAGGTTCACCATTCTTTGTGGTGAGCTTCAAATTGTGAGCCAGTCCTTCTGGCCCTTCCAGCCCTAACTCTATTGTCTCTGGGCCTTATAACAGTAATGTCTTTAATTTTTCTTAAAACCCATAGATGAGTGAGACTATTCTGTGTCTATCTCTCTCCCTCTGACTTATTTCACTGAGCATGATAGATTCCATGTACATCCATGTATAGGAAAATTTCATGACTTCATCTCTCCTGACGGCTGTATAATATTCCATTGTGATTATGTACCACAGCTTCTTTAGCCATTCATCTGTTGAAGGGCATCTTGGTTGTTTCCAGAGCACTATTTTAAATAGTGCTACAATGAATATAGATGTGAGGAAGGGATTTTTGTATTGTATTTTTATGTTCCTAGGGTATATACCTAGGAGAGGAATAGCTGGATTATATGGGAGTTCAATTTCCAGTTTTTTGAGGAATCTCCATATTGTTTTCCATAAAGGCTGGACTAGATGGCATTCCCACCAGCAGTGAATAAGAGTTTCTTTCTTTCCACATCCCCGCCAGCACTGCTTGTTCTCATTCTTTGTGATGTGCGCCAATCTCTGTGCTGTGAGATGGTACCTCATAGTTGTTTTGATTTGCATCTCCCTGACGATTAGTGATGTGGAGCATTTTTTCTTTTGACCACTTGTATTTCTTCTTTGAGTAAATGTCTGTTCATTTCTTCTCCCCGTTTTTTTTTTTGTGGTTTTTGGGTCACACCCGGCAGTGCTCAGGGGTTACTCCTGGTTCCATGCTCAGAAATTGCTCCTGGCAGGCATGAGGGACCATATGGGGCACCGGGATTCGAACCGATGACCTTTTGCATGAAAGGCAAACGCCTTACCTCCATGCTATCTTCCGGGCCCCATCTTCTCCCCATTTTTTGATGGGGTTATATTCTTTTTTCTTATTAAGTTCTGTCAGCACCTTGTATATTTTTGATTTAGTCCCTTGTCTGATGGGTATTAGGTGAATAGTTTCTCCCATTCTGTGGGTGGCTTTTGTATCTTAGGCATTATTTCCTTTGAAGTGCAGAAGCTTTTTAGCTTAATATAGTCCAATCTGCTTACCTCTGCTTCCACTTGTTTGGAGAGTGCTATTTTTTTATTTTATTTTTCTTTAAGTCATTGTGGTTTGCAAAGTTCTTCATAGTTGGGTTTTAGATATACAATGTTTCAGCACCAGTTTCACCACTAGTGTCACCCTCTCTCTACTAATGTTCCCAGAGTCCATACCATGCCTCCACCCGCTTCCCTAGACCTGCCCAGCATCACAAGTCCATTTTAGCTTTGGTTGTTAAAGTTTGAGTTCTATGATTCCTTGTTGTTGACTCTAGCTTGGATATTTTTTGTTTGTTTGTTTTTGGGCCACACCCGGTGACGCTCAGGGGTTACTCCTGGCTATTCACTCAGAAGTCGCTCCTGGCAGGCACGGGGGACCATATGGGGAACCGGGGGATCGAATCACAGTCCGTCCTAGGTTAGCGCAGGCACCTTATCTCCAGTGCCACCGCCCGGCCCCTAGCTTGGGTATTTAGTTCTGTCTTTTCTTTTCTTTATTTTTATTTTTATTTTTTTGGTTTTCAGGTCACCCCCGGCAGTGCTCAGGGGTTACTCCTGGCTCTACACCTGTAAATTGCTCCTGGCAGGCTCAGGGGGATCATATGGGATGTCAGGATTCGAACCACTGTCCTTCTGCATGCAAGGCAAATGCCCTACCTCCATGCTATCTCTCCGGTCCCTAGTTCTGTCTTTTCTTAACACCATCAAGGCACCTGAGACCCCTTGGCCACTGCCCCCTGTCCTTTTATATTTGTCTTCCTCACATCTTTAGGGTTTTGTCAGTAGAGTGTAGTGTCAAGTTCAAGGGATTGTGACTTTGCAGAGAAAAACAGTTGAAGGTTCAGAACTTGGGTGGCGCTGAGTGCTAAAACTTGATGGGATCCAAACTGCCCTGCAGTGGTTACACAGGCCTGCAAGTGAGTGAGTTTTTATATGTGTGGGGTAGAGGTCAAATTTAATTATGAACAAACCATGGTGGTCCCTAGCTTGTCCCAGCAGTTAACAGAACTCTCCTACCCACTGAAGCCCCCTCCCCATCATAACTTTCTTCACTTTGAATTCTTTGCACTTGGGAACTCATTCAGTGGCTCCAGATGTTTTATTTGAAGAGTATATATCACATAGTTGGCATAGTTGGTCATAATATATTTGTTTCCATATAATTAGAGCAAAAATATTTTTAAAAAGAATAAAAGGGGAAGAAAAGAAGGAAGAGAAGAAAGAATAAAGAAGTGCAAGCAAATCTGTTGAAAATTATTGTGTCTCCAATGAGGTCATAAAGTCATCGTGAGGAGGTTTAGTAAGCTTTTGTTGCTAGCTCTCCATTCTGTTATTTCATTTGTTTCTGAACATTAAGTGACCTCAGCTACACATTGGCACACATTGGTGTGTTCCTATGGGACTGACAGTATTAAACAGAAATGAAGTTGTTGTGTGGTTCAGGAATTCCAAGCACTATTGCTGATGCTGCAACTTCTGTGGGGTGTGTTTTTGGCTGCTAGGCCTTCGAAGTACACGAAGGTGGGGGCCTGGAGGGGGGAGTCTTGGTGAAGTAATCCCAGACACCCTTAGACATGTAATTTTGGCCAGATTGGTGTCTCTGCAGAGAGCTGTGGAAGAGTGGTGAAGTAGGGCCATTGAAGAAGCGGAGAATATGGGTGATGGTGGCAGCAGATATGGCTTCAGTAGAGCGAGACTTGGCCCACCCTCTCCTTCAGCAAGCTTTTAGCTGCATGGCCAGTGTACCTATGATTTTTATAGTTTCGTTTAGATCTCTTTTGAGAACAGTGAGTCTATGGAGCTGGCTGGGTGCAGACATGAGGTGCAGGGGGTAGTAGTGTTTGGGCCACATCCAGCAGTGCTCATCCTGGCTCTGCACTCAGGAATCACTCCTGGTGATGCTCTGGGGGACCCTATGGGATGCCAGGGATTAAACCTGAGTTGACCACATGCAAGGCAAGTGCCCTCCTTTCTGTGCTATTAAAGGAGGAAACCTCAGTTTCCCCTTGCCTGCTGCTGTGAGCAGTCCCTTTTTGAGTATTCCCATGCCATGCTACAATTTTAAATGTTCCTGTAATTCCCCCAGAATTACAGCTTTCAGCCTCAGAGCTTAGGCTCACTGGGAGACTAAGATAATATCAAAGTCTAGGGCCAATGGCTAAACCTAAAGGACTCAGAGCAGCTTGACCTCTCTGATCCCTGCATTCTTTGTAACATTTTTATCTACTGATAAGACATGCAAAGAGCCTTTTAAGGTCTGCACCAAGGCTCAGTTTCCTATAAAACATCCCACAAAAATGAGTCATATGACATAGTTCTATGCAATGCTCCTCTCCACATAGGAAGTGTCTTTCTTTTCTGCTTCTCAATAGACTTTCTACCTTCTCACTCGGAGTCTGAGCATATCTATTCCTCGATCTTTTCATTCACAAAAAATATGGAGGAATCTGGGAATCAGGAACCCAGTTGGAGACCCACATCCCCGTTCCTATGTCTTTGTACATTTTTCATTTTCTTTGGTTTTGGGGGCCACACCCAGCTTAGGGGTTACTCCTAGCTCTGCCCTAAGGGGTCATAATTGGTGCTGCTCCTGACCCTATGGGATGCTGGGGGTGGAACCTTGGTCAGTTGTGTGCAAAGCAAATGCCCTCCCCTCTGTGCTATCGTTCTAGCTCCCTGATACATTTTTATTTATCCATTTCATGTTCACCTATCTGAACTTTTATATTTAAAGTGATTTCTTGAACACAGAGCACAGTGGAATTCTGTTTTCCTTCTTCACAGTCTCTGCATTGTTTAACTTGGGGTTTGGGTTTTGCCATGGCTGGGATGGAGCCCAGGAACTGAATCACACACATAAGGTGAACACTACTACTAAGTCATACCCTTGACTCAGTCCCAGGGTTTTGGGTTTTGTTTACATTTGCTTTGTGACTTTTTTTTGGGGGGGGAATATGGTTGGGGACTGTGCTTGAGAGTTGCTCCCAGGGTTGTCAAGGATCCAACCTGGGTGTCTTATATGCAAAGCACAAACTCTATTCCCTTGAGCTTTCTTCCAAGACTCCAGAATTCATTTATCTTGTAACTGAAGGCCGGTTTCCTTGGATCAACATCTCATTTTCCCGACAGTCTGGCCCCTGGTAACCACCTTTTTATACTTATTTTTTTTATGAGTTTGAATTTTCCGAGTCTCCATCTGAGATAATATAGTATTTGTCCCTGAGTGTGATTCATTTCTTTGTATAATGCCCCCAAGGTTCACGCATGTTCTCACTGCAATAGAGTGTTTTCTATAAGTCTACTTTCTCTCTTTTTCAAAATATCAGCTCTATTTCTTTTCCATTTTGAGTGGTTCTTTTGGATTTGGTAATAGACTTTGACAATGAACCCAAGTTCAATTTCAAATAACATCTTTCCATTTCAGAGGGGGTGAGAGTAGTTTCTAATAGCAGAATAATTCCAACACCTCCCCCCACCCCGTTCTATGAGTCATGGTTTTCATTACTCTCCTTAAAAGTATCCATAAGCACGTTTGTACGTCGCACACCAATACACACAGGACATGCATGTATGACCACATTGAATCACAATGTGAATTCCTTACAATGTTGAAGTCCTTATATCTTTGATTAATTAGTAATGAGAATAGGTGCTTTTTAAAAAAAAATCTGTACTATTTCTTCTTGGATTCTTTTTCAAGTTGGTGTAGACCCGAATATCTAACTGTTCTTTTCTTTTCTCTAAGAATGAATCTTAATCTGTTTTCATAAGGCGAGGCCTACGGGCAGAAAAATTCCTCTGTTTTTATGTCTGAGAAAGCCTTCATTTCTCATTCAGCATTTTTTCCCCTGCAGTTTTTAAATTTAGTGCTAGAGAAAGTCCTATGGATGAGCATATGCTGTGCACTTAGGACCCTGGGTTTCACCAGTCACCAGGGGACTTCTGAGCACAGAGATGGGAGCACCAATGGGTGTTGTCCCCCCACCAAAAAAAAAAAAAAACCACGCAGAAACAAACACCAACACCTCCTATTTCCATAGTTTTCTTTAGGCCCTATGGTTTATAATCTCAGGAGGCAAAAGTTTGCAAGTTTGCCCTGGGATCTCTCTGCCCTGTCATCTTATTTTTTATTTAATTGGGAAAAAAAAAACCTTTGGGAGAGGAGAGACTTGCATCCAGTAGTGCTCAGGGGTTACTCCTGACTCTGTGCTAAGAAATTGCCAGTTCCAGCAGGCTTAGAAGACCCTCTGGGAGCCTGGAGAGATAGCACAGCAGTGTTTGCCTTGCAAGTAACCGACCCAGGACCAAAGGTGCTTGGTTCAAATCCCGATGTCCCATATGGTCCCCCATGCCTGCCAGGAGCTATTTCTGAGCAGACAACCAGGAGTAACCCCTGAGCACTGCTGGGTGTGGCCCAAAAAAAACAAAATCCAAAAAAAAAAAAAAAAAAAAAAGAAGACCCTCTGGGATTGGTCACAAACCAGATCACAAACCAGATAAGCGCCCTTCTTGCTGTCCTGACCCTCCACCCCCTTCACTTTGAATTTCCTATTGACTTTGATTTGGAAAAAGCCCGGAGCTGTGTTCAATTCTGATGCTCACTGACCCGTGATTTCCATGCTTCTCACATGCTGTCCCTGGGGGTCAGAACTTAGGGACTTGTTCTCACAGGGTAACCTGGCTCTGGGTGGTGGAGGGAAGAGGTGGGCACCAGGCTGTGGCCGAGTCATGTGATGCATTTACTCCTCCTTTGGGGGACCCCTGAATGACTTTGAACTCTGCTGCATCCCAGGGACCCCCAGGTACCCCATCCCCATGGTTGCCTCCTCCTGCTCTGTTTTCACTTCCTCAGAGAGGGGGTTCAAAGCAGACGTCCCTAGCAATGCCCGGCTCAGTGCTGCATCCCATGTCACCCAGTGGAAGCTGAGAAGAGGGTGATGGAGGGCAAGGAGATTTTGTGTCTTCTGCTGCAAGGCCTGGGGGTGAGCCCAGCACACAACCCCCTCAATTCACATCCACACAACATCCACACCCACACAATACAATAAACACACACAACACACACACATTCACAACACACATACCCACACAACACACATACCCATACAACAAACATACATGCCCACACAACATACCTAACACATATACATACCCACAACATACAACATTCATATATACCCACACACTGCATATACAAACCTATAGCATACATATATGCCCACACAACAATATAATACATACAATACATATATACACATGCAACACTCATACAACATTCACACCCACCCAACAAGCCATACAACACCCCACATACAACATATTTACACACCGACATAACGTACATCCATATAACACACATACCCACATAACAGAGCTGGCAGAGTTGGCAGAGCGGGTATAGGTCTGCCCTCCTCAGCTCCAGCTGAACAAAAGCAAAGTGAGGCTGGAGCTGGGGAGAGGAAGGGGCATCTCCCAGCTGTTGCTGCTGCTTCTGCCCTCTGAGGTCTCCTAGGTGCTCCCAACCTTTTCCATGGGGTCACCCTCCACCCTGCTGGGAGGCAGGTGCCGGCTCCCTCCTGGGCTGAGGCATTTGTGTCTATGCTCCCTGTTTCTAGTCTGTCTCTGAGACCCAGGGGCTGTGCTCGGCCCAATCACTGGGAGTGAAAGTGGATCCTGTTTTGCCCTGGGCACCCTCTGGACACCCTTGTGTGGACCCCAGGGCTCTCTCAGCAGGACTGGCCCTTCCCAAAGCCCTGACCTGCAGGAAAGTGGGCATAGGGCCTGCCATGTTCTCTGGATGCATTGCCTGTTCTCTCAAAGTGGAGATGGGAAGCTCTGAGGGCCCCCCCACTGCCTATTCTGGGGAGCAGGAGAGGTGGGAACCTCAGCTCTCCCATAGCCCTGATAAATACAGTGTAGGCCCCAAGAACATTCTGTTCTTGCAGTACCATGAGGCCATGCTGGGGTGCAGGGTCCTCAATCCCCTAGGCTAGGATTCCACTGAGACTTCCAGCAGGCAGCAGAGTTGGTTCAGGAAGGTCTGTGGAAGGGAGCGGCAGAGATCGAGCCTGCCAGCTCCATCTTGAAAGTGTTACTCTAGAATTTTCCAGAACTTTCTAGTACCTTATGGAACCATTGGAGAGGCTATGACTCTGCTCGCTTTGTGCCTTCGGCACCCCCAGATGGTGTCACAGGGAACCCATGTGAGGGCTGGGCCCGGGGCTTGGGTCCATGTATGAGACTCAGGGTTGGCCCTGACACCACAACCCAAAACCAAACAGCACAAAATCAACACAGGGAACCCCCACTTTTTGGGCAGTTGTGGCAGCTCCCTCAATGCCAACACAGACTCCACCAGATCTCTCCTCACCTCTCTGTACCCTCGACCCCAGATCACTCCAGAAAGTCAGCCTGAAGGTTCAGGATAGGACTATGAATGGCACTTTGATGGGACACTGGGGTGCCTGATGGGGCCTGCAGCAGGATGGCCCTTGACATTTCTGCTCAGAGGATCTGAGCAGACTCTCTGCCCTTGCCATGGTTCCCCTTCTCTGCTGGTGTCATTGAAACCCTGGGGTCAGCTTGTGTGAGGGTCCCCCACATCCCACATCAATATTTGATGCTGTTATATTACAGTTCACTGTGAATAATTCATCACCCTGTGAGGAGCGAACTCTCGTCTACCCATGCACCAGAGCCGGGACAGGCCCGCCACCCAGCCAGAGCCCCCAAGGCTCACGCACCCCCTTCATGTGGCCCTGGGTCTCCAGATTTGGTTTACCAGCCACATCTGCTGGGAGACCTATGTGCCCTTCCCTTAACCCTCACTACTCAGTTCACCAGGTTGGATGCCATGAAGGCACTGAGCCCCTTGCTGCTGTGTGACCCAACACATCCCTGTACCTCTCTGGGTTTATATCATTCTGCCCTGTGGGGTTAGAGGTGCATTCTGCAAGGTTCACTCCTGAGGTTCCCTTTTGCACCCCGAGTAAGCTCAGAGGGCTGACAGGAGGTCCTTATGGTGGGGATTATCTCTGAACAGACACTAAGAGTGATCAGCTCTGGGCATCAGGCCAGACAATGGCACCTGCACACAGTAACAATAGTGACTTCCGAGCGGTGGCAATAACAAAACTCTACAGCCTGAAGTCAGAGCAGAGACAGTGATGGGAGTGAGGAGGATTCCCTGCGCCCCACATTTTCTGTGCCCAGGAGTGAAGACAGGTCTGGCCCGGTGCTGGATCCTGTTTGCAGAGAGATTCTGGAATACTCAGGTCCAGAAACTTCTCAGAGGACCCAGAAGTTTTTGTAGAGTGTCTCCTATCCACAGAGGTTAGAAAATGGCAGCATCAGTATCCTAAGCATGTGCTGAGGGGCCAATCAGAGGAGACCTGGTGGAAGGGGCTATTCAGGTGGTGCCCGGCTAGGTCCCAGGGACAGGCCTGTCTGCATGGGCAGTGAAGGAAGGGGCCATAGCTAGAAGCAGCACATGGTTTCAGGATATTTAGCGACATTAAACATGGGAATTGTGGCATGTTCGTGGATTGGAATGACTTAGTAACTCATATCGATAAGTCACTGAAAAGTTTCAGGTCTTATTGGTAAATATTGTGAGCTTGCAGGGTTGAGCCAACATCTCTGTCACTAGTTCTGCCATCAACATGAGGGAATACCCACCACCCCAGAGCTCCCAACCTCATGCTCCTGCCCCATGGAGAAATCTCAACCCTGCACAGAGCCTGCAGGTGGCATGACTTGGGGCACTCAGACCTCTCTCTGTATTACCCACCTCTGCTGTGTCCCTGGGATGATCATGAAGGTACAGAGGCTCAGGTCACTAATCGAAACAGCAATACAAATTCTAGAAGACCACAAGAACTTTGGACTCACCGGAACTGTGGCCCAGGAAGTTCTGAGCTCACTGTCTCTGTGGCCCAGGAAGTTCTAGGCTCCTATCTCTGTGATCTAGGAAGTTCTGGGCATACTGCGTCTGTGGTCCAGGAAATTCCTGGCTCTCTATCTTTGTGGCACAGAAATCTGCTCTTGGGGATGTGGGAGAAAGAAATCCTTGGAGGTGCCTGCTTAGAAGTGATCTGTGTAGGGAAACACTTGGCTGTTGAAATCACATTCACAAACAGACACCATGTCTGTACCTGGCCAGCTTCATAGACTCACTGTTCTCAAGATAGAGAGGTAAACCAAGCCATGGAAAATCATGGGTACACCAGCCATGAAGGTGAGGGCTGGCAATTTTAGGAGGAAATTGTAGGCCAAATCCCCACCCTGCTGAAGCCACATCAGCTGCAACACCACCCACAATCACGACTTTGCCAATGGCCCTATCTCACCACTCCTCCATGGCTCTCTGCAGAGACACTAATCTGACCAAACTCTAGGTATGCCAATATTTGGGCTGACATTACCAGGGCTTTATTGGAGTGTATGGGCATCCTCCTTCTTCCCCTCCCCCTGCCTTCTCAAGAATACTTCTGGAAGACCTGGCAGTCCAACATGGCTCACAACAGCCACAGTATCAGCAACCCTGTATGAAATTCTTGGACTGCACAGCCACATTCAAGGCTGCACAACAATTTCATTTTTGTTTAATACTGTCAGCCCCATAGGAACACACCAATTGAGAGGCCAATGTGTAGCTGAGGTCACTTAATGTTCAGAAACAAATAAAGTAAAAGAATGGTCTGCTAACAACTAAACTTTCTGACAATGACTTATTGACTTCAGTGGAAACACAGTAATTTTCACAAATCTGTTTGTTGCTGTACTTATTCTTTTATTTTCTCTTCCCTTTTCTTTTAAAATAATTGTGCTGTCACTTATCTGGAAATGTATTATGATCAACTATGTCATGCATGGTTTTTAAATAAAGTAAATTTAATTCAAAAGAAAAGCAATGGGGGCCCGGGAGATAGCATGGAGGTAAGGCGTTTGCCTTTCATGCAAAAGGTCATCGGTTCGAATCCCGTTGCCCCGTATGGTCCCCCGTGCCTGCCAGGAGCAATTTCTGAGCATGGAGCCAGGAGTAACCCCTGAGCACTGCCGGGTGTGACTGCCAAAAACCAAAAAAAAAAAAAAAAAAAAAAAAAAGCAATGACCCATGTCCCAATGGCACTCAGAAGACACTGTGCTTGTGTGACATGGGTCAGTGTGGGGGCCACCACACCCACTGCCCCTTTAACAAGTACAAGCTATTCCCCACACTATTTCTCCTGGCCTGCAGAGAAATGCTAGTGCTCCAGAACCTTCTCTGGAGCTGATGATGAAAGGAGGGTGCAGGCAGCACAAGAGGGGTCTGGCCCAGTCCTTTACACCTAAGCGCCTCCCTGGGCCTGTCATTGAGCCTCTGCTGCTCCTCTTCCTCCCACTCCCTTTCAGGCCACCTGGAGGCTTGGAGGGGCACAGGCAGCTCTTGGGAGCAGCTCTAACCTCTCATGCAATGGCCTAGGGTGTTTCCAGGGACTCCAGAAAGTGGGGAGTAGGGCTGGAGTGATAGGTAACAGGGAGAGTGCTTGCCTCGCATACAGCAAAACAGGTTCAATCTTTGGCATCACATATGGTCCCCAAAGCCTGCAGAGTCAGTTCTGAGTACACCCAAATGTGACCCAAAAAGAAAAGAGAGGAAGGAAGGAAGGAAGGAAGGAAGGAGTGAAGGGAGGAAAGATGGGAAGTAGGAAGGAAAAGAAATGGAAGAAAGGAAGGAAGGAGGGAAAAAAGAAAGGAAGGAAAGAAGGAAAGGAAGAAAGGAAGGAGGGAAGGAATGGAGCAAGGAAGAAAGGGAAGAGGAAAGGAGGGGTAAAAGAAAGGAAAGGAGAAGGGTAGAGTGAAGGAGGAAGGAAGGAAAAGGAAAGGAGAAAAGATGGAAGGTAGAAGGAAAGGAGGAGGAAGTAAAAAGGAAGAGGGAGGAAGGAGAAAGGGAAAAAGGAGAAAGGTAGGAAGGAGTGAAAGAGAAGAAGGAAGGAGGGGGGGAGGAAGGAACATTTCAGGGCACTCTCAGCTCCCAGCTGCAGTGTTAGCCTCATCCAGAGGCAGGACTGACCCTTAAACGTGGTCTTGTCGAGACAGTCTGATCCATACTGGGTGAATCTGGGGGCATCAGTCATGTCCCCCTGAACTTCCTGGGGCCTGCCTTTACCCCTCTACACAGCCTGAGGAAACAGCTGGAATGTTGGGCGAGGCTCTTCCAGGGTTCACCCCTGCCCAGCCTCACTGGGGCCAGCAAATCCCCACACAGTCCCAGGGAACAGGCAGGCAAACAGAAGGGCTACTGATATGTGGGGAAACTGAGGCTGGGAAAGGAACTGTTCCTTGGATCCCACCATTGAGACCTCTGGACATAGTACTCGAACCCAGACCTCCAGGCCCCAAATGCAGTGCCCGTGCTCTGGGAGACACTGCCCCCCGGTGGCTGCCTCGGGTACAACCACCAGGGGGCTTTTTGTGGGGGCAGAAGGGCTCCCATGGGAGGGGACATGCATGAATCAGTCTGCCCCTCTCTTCCAAGGAGTAAGTTGGGGTTCTTACAGTCGCTGACTTCATTCTCAACACACCCTGCAAGGTGTGTGTGTGTGTGTGTGTGTGTGTGTGTGTGTGTGTGTGTGTGTGTAGGGGTGTCTCTAAGTGTGGTGTGCAGAGTGCAGAGATGCAAAGGGACACCCCAAAGCTGCAGAGCTGATTCCACTCCTTGCCTGACACCCCAACCCCCCTTCTCCTCCTCCGAGACCTAGTGGCATGCCATCCAAACTCTTGGCCGGTTTGGATGGGTGCTTGTGAGGGGAGGAAACAGAAAGGGTGCAGGGGGTCATGTGGGGTCTGGGCAGAAAGCAGGGGTCACTTCACAGAGCCGGGAGGGGGGGACCCTCTGGGGACGACTTTTGCTACCCACCGCTGCCTGGTGACCTCTCAAGGCATACTGGCAAGAGGGAGGGGATCCACTCAGGGGTGCACAGCCCACCCTGCCAAGCTGCCAAGGCGGAGTGAGAGCAGTCACGCAGAGACTTTCAGCGGCTGCTTTTCAGGGTTCCCCGAGGAAAGGGGGTGCCCAAGAGAATCTGCCGCCTTTGCCGCCGCTGCTCAGCTGTATTTGCATAAAGGAGAAAGTGTTTCCATAGAAACACGAGTCTGTAATTTCTGAGTAAAAATTTCTGCACCGAACGAGCTGGAGCGCGGGCCGGGCCTCCCGGGGGCCTCAGTTTCCTCCGCTAACAAGGGGGATTCGCGTGGGCGCCCTTACAGCCTCGGGCCTGCGACGTTTGGTCGGGCAGGGAGAGATGGGGTTTAGGGGAGGACCCGGGGAGCATCTGGAGAGCCGACCCGGGCTCCCCAGGGCACACTGGGCTCCCCTGCCCCCTAGCGGCAGGACACTGCCTGCCCAGGGCACCCAGGTTTGTGCCAGGCTGAGGGCAGGCGCCCCTGAACCCATGGAGAGGGTCTGGGGGCACCTAGGGATGCGAATTCCCCTGGCCTGGAGTCCCCAGGTCCAGTCCAGGGAGATACGTCTGGACCTCCATTACAGATGGGGAAACTGAGGCTCAGAGAGGGTCAGACAGAGGCTCTGCAAGCTGTGTCCATCCAAGCAGGGTGCCTGTCTGTGATGGGGTGCAGGACAGTGGAGGAGTGTCAGAGGCTCTCAGTGCACCCAGGGGTGGTGTCCCATGGGGTCTCATGAGGCATCTCCAGTTTTATCTTTAGATTCAATGAGCTGTCCCCGGACTACTGGATCCCCTCTTCCAGGAAGCCTTGGATTGCACCATGGCTTGCTTAGGGAGACAGGGCACAGGTGAGCTTGACTCTCCTTCTGGTACCAGGAATTGGGGGACAAAAATCAGAAGCACCCCACATGGTCCCTCCATGGACAGTGCAAGTGGGGGTTCAGATTGGGGTTCTGCCTGTCAGGGAACAGCATGGAGCCCTCCGACTCCCCTCCCCACCATGCAGGGCAGTGATAGATAGTTGGACTGGGAGGGGTAAGGCAGGGAGGGGTAAGGCAGGCCGGGTTAATGCTGTGCTGTGCTGTGTGTGGGGTTAAATATTGCACCTCTCTGTGCCCATGTCCTCAGTGGGGAAGTGGGGGCTTTGGTGGGGTCTAGGGGACCCAAAACAGGAGGGGTCGGAGTAGAAGGAGAGTCTTGGTGAGTTGTGGCCAGGCCACCCCTGGGGGTCCACACTCAGACCGGGGCCCTGGGGCTTGGTTGGGGCCACATTCGTCTTTGCTCTCCTCTCCCTCCTCCTCACCCTCTTTTCTCCCTCCTGTCCCTCCTTTCCCTCTTCTCCCTCCTCTTCCTTCTCTCCCTTCTCTTCTCCCTCTTCCCTCTCAATCTCCCTGCTCCCCCCCTCTCTCCCCTCCCACCTGTGGAATTCTTCCTGGAAGCGGGGGTTCACATGTGCCTCAGAGTCTCCCCCACCCAGATGATTTTCCAGGCTCATCTGCTCCCCCACCAATCCAGACACCCTGTGTGCAGGCCAAACCCACTCCCCAAGGTGGCCAGAAGGTGGAGGATGGGATGAGAGGGTCTCCTCACGTGGCTGGGCCTACAGGAAGCAACTAGGGGTCACCTGTCTTTATGGGGGTCCCCTCTAGGACCTGCACCCACTGTCAGGTCACCCTCGCTGACCCTCCCACTCAGGGAGCTATTCTGAAGGTGCCAAGAGCCCTCAGAAAGCCTGGCTGATGGGGCCGAGGGGCCCCCAGGCTGTGCTGGCTCCTTCCTGAGGCAGGAAAGGGGGGCTGTTGAGCAGCAGCCAAGCCCACTCCGGGGAGAGGGGGGGCCCAGCCCAGCCAGAGGCGCCTTCCAGGGCAGGGGGTGACTCTGGGCTGTGGACTTGGGGCATTAGCAGCTCAGCTCTCCTGGGTCCCCAGTGTTGAGGGTCGTGGGGTCTCTGCCACCCCCCATGGCCCACCCAGGGGTTGGAGCTGGGGTGGGGGTGTCCTCCACCTTAAGGGCCTGGGAAGGGGGTCACCGGCCGAGCTCCCTGCTGGGTTGGCTGCTGGTCAGCCAGCCAAGAGCAGCGTGGATTTTCCATGTGGGGAGCCAGGGCCCAGTTCCACGGTTCTTGCAGAAGTCAAGTGGAGAGTCTGGAATCCTGGGGACGGGGAGA